>JAECUM010007865.1:0-51905 GCA_016617855.1 Megalonaias nervosa | reverse complement strand
GGGTTTCTGTTAGAACCCTCCATGGGTTTTGGTGTTTAGAGCCGAATGTTTGTGCTATAAGGTTTATACTGGTAGCGTTGTTTCTCCAAGGGGTGGGATCGTTAAGTTGGTGTTGGTCCGCTTGGATGTCTGGTAGTTGGATTTCGTCGCAGAGTGTATGTACTGTTTTGCTTGCTGGCGGGTTTGGTACTAATTTTTTGCTGAATGTTGTCTTGCTTTTATGGATTAGGATTTTAGTCGGATTGGTGTCTGCATGTATGGAGTTCCTGATGGCATATCTCAGAATTTGTTCCTCCCGTCTTAGATGCAGTGGAAGTTCACCCGTTAGTATCTGCAATTCATAGGTTGAGATGCTTGGTAGTGTGCCTGTGCATATTCGGAGTGCTCGGTGTTGAAGGCTGTCTAATTTCTGGAGCAGGTTGCTCTTTGCTGAGGCGTATATTTGGCAGCCATAGTCTAGCTTAGCCCTGATGAGAGATCGATAGAGCACGAGCAGTGTATGTTGATCGGCTCCCCGTGTCGTACCTTTCAAATATTTGAGTAGGTTGAGATCCTGCTGGAAATTTTTAAGTAGTGTAGTTATATGGGGTTTCTAGCTAAGAGTTTCATCAAGTAGCATTCCCAGGAAGTGTGTTTGTTTGGTGAAATGTATAGGTATTCCTTGTAGATAAAGTTTGGGGTATGTGGGCTTCCGTCTATGGTGTGGGGAGAATAGCATACCTACCGTTTTGGTGTCTGAGATCTTAAATCCCCAGTTGTTTGCACATTTGGTGATGGCGTCTAGGTTTTGTTGTAGTTGTGCTATGTGTCGTTGACCATAAAGGTTGCCAGCTTTCCATATTCCACTGTCGTCAGCGAATTGAGATAAATGTATCGTATCTTGAAGATAATCTCCGAGGTTATTAACCATGATGTTAAATAGTGTTGGGCTTAGCACACTTCCTTGGGGCATTCCGTTGTCTAAGGTGTAAGTCCTGGAGAGCGTGTCTTTTATTCTGGTTTGTATTTGCCTCCCTGTGAGAAAGTTTGAAATCCATCGACGCATCCGTCCGGTTATTCCGTATTGACTGAGTTTGGAGATAAGTCGTTTGGTCCATACTAAGTCGAAGACTTTTTCAAGGTCGAGGAAGATGGCTATGAGGTGTCTGTCCCTTCTCCGCTTGGCATTAAAGGCTAGTTTAATGCTAGCTTCAAGTCTTGCTAGTTGGTCAACGGTGGAGGAGTTTTGTTCGGAATCCGCTTTGGTTCTCTGTAATTAGGTGGGTTTTGTCAAGGTGGTGTCGTAGTCGATTGTTAATCATTGTTTCCATGATCCTGCATATGGTATTCGATAGGGAAATGGGTCTGTATGATGAAACACTTTTAGGGTCCTTACCTGATTTGGGTATGGCTATTGACGACTGCCTGTCTCCAAGTTGTAGGGATGTTACCTGTTTTCCATATGCGGTTGATCATGTCCAATACTATTGCTTGCATATTTACTGGGAGATGTTTGTATATTTCATAGCCTAGGTTGTCTTCCCCTGGGGATGTGGATTTTTTGTTTGCTTAGTGCATTTTTCCATTCTTGTAGGTTGTAGTAATCATTTAGTGGGGAGTCGTTACTGTTTTGTTCAGTGGTTTGATCTGTAAACAGGTGTGGGAAGTCCTTTTCCAAGGCCTGTCGCTGTTCCATAAATGTTTGTGTATGATTGTTGTTGCTGCTAGAGTGGGCAAAGTGTTGTGTTAAGAGCTCTGCTCTATCCTGGTTGGTTTCTGCCCCAGTTATTTTAGGTGTTTTTGCTGGGGCTTTCCCTTTCATGGCTGTAATTTTTGCCCATACTTCTTTGTTGCTGGTGCGGTGGTTGAGGGTGGAGCAGTAGTCCTTCCATGAGTCGTTCTTTGCTTCCTTTATTACTGCTCGTGTGCTGGCTTCTTTTTATTTGTAGTCCATGAAGTCTGTGGCTAAGCGATTGAGGGCTTTCTTTTTCTCTTTGATGGCATTTTTGCAGTTATCGTTCCACCATGGTAGGCTTGTTTTGTTGGAGATTCCACTTGTTTTGGGGATGCTTTCCTATGTTGCTTCATTGATTGCTTGTGTTATGTTGTTGTAGTAGTGGTTAGTGTGATAATTTTGAACGTCATCTAGTCTTATTTTCCTAAGGATTGTTTGGAAGAGATCCCAATCGGTTCTGTGTGTTTTCCATTTCTGTATATTCTTTTGGGTCTCTTTTGGATTTTGTAGATAGACCGTGGTACATATGGGGAAGTGGTCGCTTCCGAGGGAGCTCTGCTGAGGAACCTCCCAGTCTGTGATTTGTGCGATGGGTGGTCATGCTAGTGTAAGGTCTGTGGCCGTGAATTTCCCAGTGGCGGGATCTATCCTTTTGGGTGTACCTGTGTTGAGGATGAGTAGTTGGTTATTTCTGGCGTAGTTTGCTATGCTCCTTCCTCTGGTGTTGGTGTTGTCGCTGCCCCATTCTGTGTTGTGCGCGTTGAAATCTCCGCAGATAATAGTTTGTTTTTAAGTATTTCTGTGTAGTTTAGTGCAGGGTTCTTATTACTTAGTTTGGATCGTATATGTTGTATATGGTTATTTGTTTCCTTCCTGTTGTGATGGTGACTGCTTGGTGTTCGATGAGGTTACCTGCTATGTCCACATTGGTGTCGATTTGTGCTACGTTTTGGAGTGTATTATGGATGTAGATGGCTATTCCACCTCCTTTTTTCCGTTGGTTCCTTGTTTGTGAAAGGTAATATCGTAGTCCCTTACTTTAGGTAGTGTTTTATTTGCTTCCGTTACTTGAGTTTCTTGTAGGCATAGGATGTCCGGTTTATTAACGGCTGAGTTGATGGTTGTGAGCAGTTCTCCGTGGTTTGCGAATAGTCCTCTGCAGTTCCATTGCCATATGGTAAATTTGGTGTGGTAACTGGTGTAATTCATTTTAGAAGAAAAGGTTTTTCTGTTGTTGTTGTATTCCATAATTGTATGTATTTGTAGTTTATGTATTCAGTGATGAGTGTAAGTTCGATCAATTAGTCCTGGGGGAAAATCTTCTCCATTAGGTTGCAGAGTAGGTTGAAGAAGTCGTTCTTTTTGAGTCGGTTATGATGAGTGTTCTGTTGTATTCCCTTTCTCAGTTCATGTAGGTGATGGATAACTAGGTTAGGGTTGAGATAGTCCTTATTTGGTGCCCTCTCTTCTTTTTGTGTAGTTTGTTTATCCTTGGTTTGATCTGGTGTGTTTGTTTCTGATGAGTTTCCTTTTTGCATGTGATAGTTGTTGGTTTGTATATTGTTGTGGTGCTGGGTGTGGCGTTGCTGCTGTTTCATATAATTGACTTTAGTTGTATTCTGTGGGTCATTTCGATGAGTTGTAGGAGTTGGTAGTAGTGCGGCCCTTGTCTTGGTATGTGGTTTATTTTGGGTATTGGCAGGTATCGCAGTGTGCTTGTCAGTCAACATTGGTGTTGGTAGTCTGCTGTACTGTGTGTTTGCTTGGGTTGGAATAGTTGAATTGATAGATTGGGTTGGGACGTTGGATGTTGCCCTGTGTGGCAGTGCTGATGCTTGGGTTGTAGGTAGTTTGCTAAGTTCCAGCTTTGCCTGTGTGTACATATCTTGGCGTTTTCAGGATTGAAAGTTGGTTTAGCCCGGACCTAAATGAAAACTTCTAAACTGATGTATTCTTTAGTTCTTTGTGTTTCCTCCATTCCGTTTTGTACCATTGTTGAAAGAGGATGTATCTCTTGCTTTGTGGACATAATATAGTTTGCACGTCTTGGTCGCTTTGGCAAAATGCCTTCTTTGTGACGGCAGAATCCCGATTGAAGAGTTGAGTTTCACGGTGTATCTGGAGCTAGAATTTCGTAATTTTTAGACAACTCACCCCTCTTGGGAACAGTGCCTTGGTTGCTTCCCGTAAATGGGACAGAAAAGAAAGAAAGGAATGCATCAACGTCTTGCTCATATAATTTTAAATAATGGAGGCGATTAAGTATTCAGGTACGAGAATCAAAATATTTTTAAAAATAAATTTTAATTTATCAATTTTTTAAATGATATGTATTTTATCAATCAGGATTTCATAACATCGATTTTCATTATCAAAGGAAATGAATGTCAATATATTTTTTCAAATGCTTTAAATTTTCAAACGAAAATATTCCTTAAAGGATAGACAGCTATTCATTTATAAAATGTATTAATTATCTGATCGTTACAACTTATTATTAGAATAGTGGGACTATCTGGGGACAAGATAGCAAAACCTATATTAAAGAATGCCCATAGGTTTAATATGCCTGGGTCTGTCGTGGGACAAGATGGCAAATCATATCGATGCTATTACTATTATCACAGGAATTCTCAGATACGGATACAAAACAATCACCAAGGATATTATAATTAAAAAAACCATGGACAGTAATTTTCGTTTCGCATCAGCTAATTTTCGTTTGGTTAAATTTTATTTCTAATTTTAAATGTTAGCGGGCTTTGTAGCACCGTCTAGCGTCTTAGTTTGTGGCTCACGTGATTCAGCCTGGGTATATATTGTGCAATGGTGGTGTGTTACGAAACGGTATTATGTGAAGACGTCCCCTTGCAAATGAAGCAGTATAACCACCCCGCCGGAGCAAGCACATTTGGTCGTACTTCGCCGAACAGAAAAGGGCCAGGCCGGGGAATCTAAAAAGTGTAGGGAAGGGGTCTTTCGTCGACCAGAATACAGGCGCTACAAGGCTAGTCCAAGAAGCGCGAAAATCTTGGAATAACGACCTTGCGACAATACACATTTTAACTGAAGATATCTCTTCTCTCATCATTTCGCACTTTTCGTCTCTCTGTGCCTATCTTGAGCGAGTAAGGATGTGCGACCACGACCTTATCAAAGACACAGTCGGCGACCCAGAAGAACGACTCAGTCGAAGACTCAGCAACTCAGTCGACGACGCAGTCGGCGACCCAGTCAGCTATCCACTCGACGACTCAGCGACACAGTCGGTGACCCAGAAGGACGACCCAGTTGGCGACTACAGGATGACCTAGTCGACGACTCAGCCACTCAGTTAACGACCCAGTTGACGACTCAGTCGGCGACAAGAAGCCAGGAATAAGACGGTATCCCGTGTGTAAAAGAATTTCACAATTTTTTTTTTAGAAAAGACTTGATTTCACTTGTGCAGACCCTGAATAAATATGTGAAAATCGATGCTTTTCCTTTTGTGCAGAGTTAAAATATGTGAAATAAATTATTTGGTGTGTTAAATAAGACTATTACCTATGTTGTTGTTGTTATGGGTTTAACGTCAATTTTCAGCACATGACATGCTATATGTGGTGGCCAGTATATTGGGCGGAGGAGGAACCTGGGAAGAAATCAGGAATATTATCTGAGATCAGCACGGTGAACAGTTTGATTCCTTATGAAAGTTCCAGTTGGAACACAAAACCTGCCAACTTCAAAATTGAGAATGTTCATGTGAAAAAGAATTTAAAATATGTAAAAAAAAATAAATAAAATTTTTTCTTCATATGTCTAAATTAGTTTTTTCCTTCTTACATATTAAATATTATTTGCATATGCAGAAAGGAATACAAAGCAGTCGGGCATTTCTGCGCACCTAAGATTTCCGTCACCAACATTGAAGGAAAACGCATACTGAATTCGACCGATTGACGAAAATAAAATGCTGCAATGCTTACCATTTGAAAAGAGGCAATTGTCACCAGAATATTCTGTTCAAAATAATATTAATTTTGGACACACCGGATACCACCCTTGTGTTTTCGTGACTCGCGATATGTCGCCCTATTCTGCGCATAGCTTTGAAAAGATGTAATGTTTATTAATCGGGCTGTGGAAATCAGAGGCGTCACTAGGGCGGTGCGGACCGCACCGGGTGACACCATCTGAGGGGGTGACACCAAAATGACTGTCTATAAATAGTTTTTGAATTTTTGTGCAGGAAGGCGGTCTATAACTTACCGTAGCCTATAAAATTTTT
The DNA here is from genome assembly GCA_016617855.1 of Megalonaias nervosa. Lineage (NCBI taxonomy): Eukaryota > Metazoa > Mollusca > Bivalvia > Unionida > Unionidae > Megalonaias > Megalonaias nervosa. Next base: position 45,918 of record JAECUM010007865.1, on the reverse strand, counting down.
GTGCCTGCATGGAGTCCATGGGGATGACACCATGAGTTACCGCACATGACTGTCTATAAAATTTTGCATTTTTGTGCAGGATGGAGGTCCATGGGGGTAACACCATGCGTTACCACACTGGGTGACACCAACCCTAGTGACGCCACTGATGGAAATGAAATACATTACTTTGGGCTCTTTCTGTCAGCATTTCGTTCGAGTAATTATGCTGGTTTTACAAAATTTAATGTAACAATGCCAATAAATAGCAAGAGATATTAAGCAAACTGAACTGATCGTGTAAAAAAAAATTGGAAAGTTCTGCATTTTATAAAAAAAATATAAGCTATTATGTTGAAGAGAACCAACAATGAATAGGATGTAATGTGTTCACAACTTCTCGTTTATGCGAGAAAAAAAAAAATTACTAACAAAGTTAGAAACAGACTATACGCTGGGGAATTTCTTGAGAATCCCGTTCTAGCGGCATGTTGCCATGTTGTATAGCAGATGATAAAACGTCTTGAAAAATTGGAAACTTGGATTAAAATGCAGTATTGTTTTAAGGTATACATTTCCATCTTTTATATAATGTATTTATTTTATGATTCTAAAAGACACATAATAAATAGAATTTTCTCGGTTACAAGTTCAAGACGGTCATGGAGTGGGTCTTCATGTTGACATTTAGAAATCACATTTTCATATATATGCATTTAGGGTAGAAATGTGGGTTATTTGTGTACTTTATGAATATCACTTATTTAATAAAAGGACGATCGTTCTTTATTGATACAAACTGGGTTTTCGACCAAAAACAACACGTGATCCAATGTTTACAGGAATGTCGTATCGTTGTGCAGAATTACCCGATTCGCAAAATTGGCCGACATGGTGGGGTACATGTCATAAGAAATCTAGACACCCCCTCAAAAAAAATAAAATAAAATATATATAGATGAAAAAATATCAGTAAATATCAAGCTGAAAAGTATCCCAAATGCATTATATAATATTTTATGCCACCAAATGCGAGTGAACGTTGTAAATCTGTAATATAAAGCGACTTCGTCGATATCGATACGTTTATCATTGATCCGTTCCCGTGACATTAACCATGAGACAATACTTTTACTTTTCGAGATAGTAGAAAATTAGAAGTTTTGATATCTGATTTTAAAATATTAGAAATGTGAGTGTTAGATATAGAATAAATAAAACGTAATTTTCGATTGAAGCATTCCATACTCCACACTCATATTTATATTTTTGGTTGAATAGATGCAAGTTAAACGAGAACACCAGATAAAATATTGCATGTAAGAATGTTCTGACCCAGTAGTTTCCGTCAATATGTTGATCTCGAGATATTGTGCGTAGTGTAGCTTTCCAAGAAAACGTTTTTTTCGAAATCGACCAGACTTCGCACATGGTTTAGGATGGCCGAAGTTACCGGTGAAAGACTTAGTAAAAGGTGTCATGTTATGGCTTCTCTTTACTCTTTACGCTTAATAACGACTCGAGTTTAATGTAGCTGAGCATGAGAAATTATGTTACTGACCTTGTGTTGGGTAAAACAAACATCTATACAAGACAGAGTTTATGATGATGCAATATATGGAAAATGCGGAGCGATCAAGTAGCATTTTCTGCAGATTACATCATCTCGTATAGCTTTTATATTATGTGTATATAAACAGTCCTTTCACATTATCCTGTCTATTTTTCAATGTTCGTATTGAAGGCATCATGGAAAATGGGTTTGTATGAAAAAGAGTATAAACGAATGACCGAAGATTTGAATACACTCTTCAGACAGGCAAATATAACACACACATATCTGGTTTAGAACAGAAAATCTGTTACATATCCTCGCGTTATCAGTTTCGGAGTCCACAAGAAGAAATCGCGGAATAATTTGTAAACAATGCAAGTTTTGTTAAAAATTCATTTACACTTTGAATCATTAAATCGGAATTGGTCATAATGCCAGTAGAGAACGATATAACTTTAAGTAAATATAAAAATGTGTATGATTAATATTTTTTTGTGTAACATACAAATATGAATGCATGTAATAGTTTTGCAAGAAGTGTAAATGAACAAAATATATATGTAGTAATTATGTTGTTTCTTCCTTCTTAAACCTAGTTGACTTTGAAAACTAGCTTTCCTGAGCAGACCTGGTGTGAGAGACCATTTGTCTGGCTGGTAGAAGGGGTGGTCTCAAGAGAGGTTTTAGGGAATATGGATATTTTGCAGCTCTATTCAGAATTTGTTTCATTTTCATTTGAATCGTGTCTATTGGGGATGATGATAATTTGTGTCTTTTTCATCTGAATCGTGACTATTGGGGATCATGATATCAGAGTGGTAGAATTACCATGTGTATCATTTATATTAATACATTAAAAGAGCAGTTCACCATACATGCCAACCATTATGCTTTTGGTGTAATCATTATGCTTATTTTCACCAAATTGTCTCTTATGCTCACCTGTTTATGGATTGAGCTTTTCTGGTACATTAGAAAATGCAAATAAAGCACTTAAAATGTGTGTTTGTATTATGATTCCCTAGTGTTAAAGTAAGTACAGTGTGATTGTGATTTTACACAAGGGTTACATTCTGAGGCGCGTGCGTGATTTGAGCTTCGCATAAATTAAGACAATTTTCTCCCTAGAAATTCAGTATGTTACAAACTAGGGGATGCTTCTGCAAAGTAGATTAAATTTTTTTTATAAAAGTCTTCCTAAAAAGCATAGGAAAACAAACATAAAACAGGAAACATAAAATTAAAACATGAAATTATGAATTTTAATTAATGGAGCGTGCATGTAATTAAAAAACAAAAGCTACTTCAAAAGTAGTGTTGATACCCTCTTTGGAACTGTCTGTAGAGACAACAATGTTTACATATCCTGCTCGGAACTGTAGAGACAACAGGAGATAGGTTCGGGTGTGCAAGCATGTCACTTGAAGTGGAAGGCTGATCTGGAGATGACACTCTGAAGAAAGAGTCTAATGTAGTATGAGTCTTATGTTCTTTTTTTCTCATAAAAGCTCTTCATAACAAGCAACTGCATTGATAACTTTGGGTTGAATAAGTGAACTTAAATTCGTTTCTGGATCATTATCTTCCATTAAGGTGCAAGCAGCAGTGGCATGACTTAAGTTGTCAGACACAACTTTCAATGTCAAAGTCTGAGCATATTGATGCTCATAAGCTTCTTGCCAGCTGGCAAATGCCTTTTGTTCTTCATCCAAACATTCTCATTCCAAATCCAACAGGTCTTCATTTTCTAACTCCTCAGCATCAGATTCCAAAAGCTGCTCGATCTCTTGTCATGTCTCTTCTGCCAGTCTGACTTTGTTTGCAGCCTTTACACTAGCCTTATTTGCTAATGTGATGTTGTCTTTGATATCTAAGCTAATGTGATGTCTTTGATATCTAAGCTAATGTGATGTTGTCTTTGATATCTAAGCTAATGTGATGTTGTCTTTGATATCTAAGCTAATGTGATGTTGTCTTTGATATCTAAGCTAATGTGATGTTGTCTTTGATATCTAAGCTAATGTGATGTTGTCTTTGATATCTAAGCTAATGTGATGTTGTCTTTGATATCTAAGCTAATGTGATGTTGTCTTTGATATCTAAGCTAATGTGATGTTGTCTTTGATATCTAAGCTAATGTGATGTTGTCTTTGATATCTAAGCTAATGTGATGTTGTCTTTGATATCTAAGCTAATGTGATGTTGTCTTTGATATCTAAGCTAATGTGATGTTGTCTTTGATATCTAAGCTCGCCAAACACTCATGCAATGCTGTGAAACCTCTTGCCATGACACTTTTAGAAATTGCAAGACATCCTTGATGTTAAATGCCTTCCAGTAATCTTTCACTGTGATGTTCTGTTCATTTGTTTGCTTCACCAAATCATTTAAAACTGACTGCAGATAATATGATTTGAAAGCCTTTATGACACCCTGATCCATTGGTTGCAAAAGGGATGTGGTATTTGGTGGCAGATATATGACTTTAATGTTTTCAGAATAGTCTTCAATAGTTCTCGGATGGCTGGGGGCATTGTCTAGAATTAATAAAATTTTGAATGGAATGCCTTCTCTCTGGTGATAGTTTTTCAGCTCACAATGCAGGTCCTTCTCCAAGTACACCTCTCCCTAGGTAACTCGCGCACAGTGGGGTCCACAAACATAGACCGCGCTATAAGCGAGGGCGCAAGTTACCGAGGGACCTCCAAAAATTGAAAAAAATTGCTTGGATATCGAGAAAACAGTGGGGGGTGTGTGTCGGGGTTTAATGACTGAATCCTCATTTTACATTCACGTTGATAATAATTTTTAATAATGCACTTTTTCTAATGAAGGTGTTCGTTATTCTGTTTAAATAACATTTATTCTCAAAATGTCCAACATCTGAAAGATCGTTCCAACTGCTTTCAACAACCATTATATTTACACGAAAACGTGTGTATTACGTCACTGCTTTTTGTTTTCTTGATGAGTCTGGTTCCCGGAGTGGTATGGCATTGTATCCTGCCAAACTGGGAGTCAAAAGAGCAGGGAACTAGACTAACTGTTGATACACCACCAAACAAGATTCCTTTTGTTCAAAAAACAAGCGAAATTTTCGTGAGACAATCGTCTACGTCGAATCTCAATTTTTGTGCTGTTCAGTTAGTACAGTATTGATATCGTGACTTCATTGGAAGTAATAATGAAACTTTTTATCATTCTTGAGGATATCTCAAAGTGCCAGTTCAAGAATTCTCTGAAACTTGCTTGCCCACAATGGTCCATATCTGTGAAACCAAGCTATTTTACAAAGTATAGTATTCTTTTCGCTTGGTTGCCGTGCTATCTTTGATCACAGTTACCAATGAGTCGGTTAATTTAAGGTAGTTTATGTTACATACACAATAACATTTATAACAGCATTCAATTGATCAACTGAAGTGAGTTCACCCGACATATGACTGGAGCAGCTAGATTTTAAGTTTGTAGGATTTTCGTGCCTTTTAACTATTCTTTTATTTCACCTCCATTATTTGATTCAAAAGACGTAATTAACGTGATAATACAAAGGAGGCCAGCTTTTAATTCAGTGCAACAAATACTTCTGCTAGTCAGTTATCAAAACATGGTCGGCATCTAAATAGGTTCTCAGAAAAATGCTCACGGACATAGCTGTTACGGTAGATTGACTCATTTCACGTTTAATTACAAGAGGACACATTGCATTTATGATGATTACACTTAAAAGGAACTAGAAGATAGAACTAGAACACAAATTTCAATTGATAAAAAATTACTTAATTTGTATTTATTTATTAAAGTACTGCCTCCACTCGGCGTAAGTGACATTTTCATTGATCAAAATTTCCTTACATATCGTCACTTGTGATGTGCTAGGAATGTCACTTGGAAAGAAAATGTAAAAAAATTGTAAGACTTATTTTTAAATTTGGTCTTTGATAATGTTGATTAAAATTTCCAGGTCCTATCTACTGTTTTCGACAATAAAACGAGCGATATATCAAAGTTTTTGTAGCTAATTTTGATCGCGATTTCCATAAAGTTCATAAAATAGGAATCTATTTTTGGGGTAATTTCTGGTTTTAAAAAATGGGATCCACGCCTGACCCAGTGTTATAAGCGGGTTCGCAAGTTATCAGGGCACGAGTTATCGAGGGAGTGGTGTATTGCTTGCACACTGCACTGATCATCCAACCTTTCTTGTTAGCATACCAGTAGATGGGTAGCTCCTATCATTCTTACTCATTCAAGGCCCTGGGATTTTCTGAATGATAAATCAAAAGAGGCTTCAACTTGCAGTCATCTTGTGCACTGTCTCCCAGGAGAAGTATTGAGCAGTCTTTAGCAGCTTTAAAACCTGGCACTGTCTTCTCTTCCACCGAAATGTAGGTGTGGTCAGGCATTTTCGTCCAGTATAGGCCGGTTTCGTTGACATTAAAAATCTGCTTTGCTGAGTAGTTACCGCTTTCAGTAAACTCCTGCAATCTGGTGGGAAATCATCTTGCTGCTTCTTTGTCAGCTGATGCAGCTTCAGCACTTGTTTTTAACATTTTTAAAGCCAAAATATGCTTTAAACTTGTGCAGCCACCCAATACTGGCATGAAATCTTGTTGATCGCCTTCTTCAGATACCCTGAGAACTTCATACAGCCTAGAGGCTTGGCGAAGAGGAATTTTCTTCTTATGCTGATCATCAAGCCACATTGCCAACATTCTTTCCATCCTGTCCATTATGTTGGGGTTGGTATAGCAACTTTTCTGGTTCGAAAGGGAGGTTCCAACTTTCACACTTGCTTTTATTTTTTCTACACTGTCATGTATTGTTCTACATGTACTTTCATTAAGGTTCAATGCATGCTTTATCATGGTGGTACTCTGACCAGCTTCATACCTTTTCACTACTTAAAGTTTAACCTCTAAAGAAATAGCCATTCTTGGTTTCTTTGGACTATAACTTGCTCATCTTTTAGATGCCATCACTAATAACGTTCAAAATTTTTAACAAACATTTAACTTTGTAACAAACAATTTGTACATATACATACATATGCAGCACGGAGGCCTCAGTAAACAAAATGGTGGGCACATAAGAGCTGGGGATTGTGCGTAATGTTTGCATGTGACGGTGGCACAATCTATATGTATGAGAGAGTTATCTCAATAGTAGTGACCTTTTTCGCATTTTGTCCCATCTCATATTATTTTGAATTCACCTGAATTGAGATCGCATAAATCATGATCACACGCAATAAAAAAGAGTGAGAATCAACAAAGTTTTTTTTATTCAACAAATAATTTCTTTCCATAGAATACAAAGTGAAAAATGTAAAAAGAACAGCATTGCGGAATAAATACCTAATAATCCTTGAATTTCAAACACGGGTCCTAATGATTAAAGTTTGGAACAAACTTTAGGGGTAGTCTAAAATAAATCCAATGCTGGAAGTGCAGATGTGCCAGTGATGGCCTGTGTCATGGTGATGTGCCAACAGCCTTTTGTTGAATCACAATAATACAATCCAAGAATATATCCTTAAATGAAATTTCATTATAAATCCAACTATCTATTTCAAAGAATGTTTTTTTTGAGCACTTTGCATTTCCTGAGAAGAATTAAATAATTTGAATAAATACATTCTAGCCCAAGTGAAATACTGGACACAACAGTAATACAACTGATTCTGGTCAGATCTTATAGCACAAATGAATAATTTCTAGAAAAACGAGATTATATAGTCCTCTATTGGACCCCAGGTCACAGTTAACATTTTCTAAAACTATTTTCAGATGGAATATTTCATTCTGGAAGGTTCCCAATGTTTACAAGATAAAACCTTAGTTGTAATTGGAAGGTTTGCATCTAAAATTATAAAATTAAATAAGTAAACAAGTAGACCCAGCATTTCATGGGGAATTTCCAAAGTTCTGGACTCGGATTGAGATGAACATGTTTACAAAACCAATATCAGTGATTCAGATTAGGTAGAAAATGAACGTGATTTTGGACAAGGTTAGGTCCAAAATACAATTATCCATAGCATATAATGAAATAAAAAAACCTAACTGACAATGCAGATTAAATATACATAACAGTTGGTCTTTACATTATCATCTCTTTAATTCCATCTTCCAAGAATATTCTAAAAATTAAGACTGCTGTCCATTATAGATCTACATATCCTTTTTTTGAATTTTCTATTTATAGTAACTGTATTTGACCTATTTCCAAGAAAACATGTGTTTCTTTCATTTGAAACTTTGCCTCACAGATTCATTATAATGATAATCAAGTTAGCAAACCAATCTGTAATTTTAAACAAAATGGCACCAGATATTAAGTGAAGTGGACTTGTATGGTTTGACTTGTAGATGATACATGTAATTCTTAGAGCAGATGGATCTTCTAACTTCAAAACACGACTGATAAGAGAACGGACAAATCAACACTGCTTTACAAATTTGTAAAGAAGCATATGCGAGTGATGCAATACAGCCCTTGAAGTGAGCACAGCTTATTGTAGAATTGTGGACTACATGATCATTCAGCAAAAGTTAGATATGTAGACTAGTTAAAGTAAGTGATGAATATAAATAATTTTTCAGTATGTTTTGTGTTTGTATTCTGGTTCTAATCCATGTGGATTTTGCCCATTTTTGCCAAGTATTTTGACCTGCTGATACAGCTTAGTAGTGAAAACAGATGTACAATTTTCAAGCAGTTTACTGTAATTACAGCATGTAATATGTTAGTTACATGTCGTAGCTTCAACAGAGTACTAATATTAGTAATATATAGATTACACTTTTTACTCTTATATATCTTAAGGTTGGCATGTAGGCTTCACTAGTATGAGATCTTTTGTGTATTTTATTCAGATCTTAAAGAGGACAGAGTGAAATTAGCAATTTATCAGGATGTTGAGTCCAAGACTTTTTTCCCGTACCCTTATTCTCTGTCATCAGTGTGCTCGACTACTTAGGCCAGGGCGGGGGTCCCCAGTGTTTGTGAGTTCTGTTCACACCAGCAGCTGGAACTTCACAAAGTCACGGTAAATTATTATCGCAAAACTCTAGGGCTCTTAAAACTTTCTTGACACAGTGAGTCCCAGACTTTGTACTTTGACAAGTCAAAAAACATCAAAGAGTTCCATTTGAGTAGCATATTAATAGTCTCCATGTCTCTTGGAAGCTCATCTGTTTCAATAAGAAGAATGACAGAATGTGCATGTCGCATAGCATTGTTTAAATACTCTACATATCCAGTCAGATATTGTAAAAGTTTTAGTGGTACAGTGAAGCCTATCCAGGTGGACAGCCAGTGAAACCAGATTAAATTGTGGATTTTCAGTTTACAGAAGTTGTCTGTTTTCACTTAAAAATCGGATGTGATTGGATGCCCCCACACAAGGAAGTAAATGTTTATATGATTTGACAAAACATTTAATGTCACTTTTTGTTCAGCCCACTTTGGTATAATTTGTTCAAAATATTGTCACTTAGTTTCTATGTACATGCCTTTCCATCCATGCACATATTCGATTTGGTTGAGTGTTAACGTCTTTTTTTATATTAAGCTCAGTTTTAAAGGTTTTTGCTTTCTATCTAAAAATGTGGGCTCAAGAAAAAAGTCTCTTGCCTATAAAAGATATCATAGATAAGTAGAATTTTATTGTACTTACATGTTCTGTGTTTGCTCTTAGTGTATGGTTTCATGCTTCTAGTGGCTATTTTCTCTCACATTTTGGTTGTATGTGGTTCATTGTAAATTTACATTAGTTTACCGAGTTGAAGTTTATGAAAATTAAAGAAGGAAACAGTCTGGTTACTACAGACATGATTTGGTTTAAAGGTGATTTTACTTTACTGATGTTTTGGTTTTGAGAGCTACTTTCACTGTATAATACAACAAATTTTCCGTAATTCAGCATGGTTTTCAAAATGTCGTTCAACTTGTATAAAATTTGAGAGCTGTCTTGAATTTTGAAAATGAAAGACCTGAACCATGTTTCTGAAACAGGACGAGTCTTTCACATGGAAAACTATTGAAAAATTTTTTAAATTGAGAGTCCAGGATCTCTGAAAACTGTTTGGAAGATGTGTAAAGTTGGAATTCCTACTCTCTGTGCAGCAACAATTAGTCATCTTACTTGGGAGAGGGGCTTACCAAGGACTTTGGAGTTGAAAGTCAAGGCCATGAAGACAAAATGGTGGTACAACAAAAGCTCGACAGCAAACTGTTATTGAATAAATAAAGTACTTTGAAGGGTGATTAGGTGAAAGTTTAAAGGTCACTGGCCACCTATATTGTACAAATGTGTGATATTATTATAGTCATAAACAAAATGCATTTGTTATGTATGCACACCTTCAAAATGTTTAATTAGACTTAAAAATCTGCTTTTTTAAACGACAAATTTATTCGGCAATCTGCGTAAACAATCGGTAGTTTCCGCGTGCCAAAACCGGATATGACGTACATTTATCCCTTCTATTCAACCTAGCCATTCAAGTGTTTAATTTCCCCATATAAATGTCTATGTGATATATCTTATGATCGTGTTTTTGCACAGGAAATATGGTGCACTGTGTTGCATATGGATGTAACCAAAAGAGTGATGATGGGAAAAAAGGTTATTTCTTTTTCCGAAAGACCCTTTTTACCAGAAAAAAGTGGATTCAAGCTGTGGGATCGAATAGGGTGAGGGATGGGAAAGTTGTATAATTTATGCCGGATAATAGTCAATTTGGCCCAAAGACAATTCAGCCAAACTCAAAAGACAATTTGGCCCAACTCAAAAGACAATTCGGCCCAATTCAACAATAGTTTGAACAAGTTCTTTTTCTTCAAACAATAAGTAGATACTATGTAAGATGGGTTTTAGGAAAAAAATAACCTAAATTTAAACAGTCTATCGTGATTTTCTTTCAAAGAAAATAATCATACTTTGTAACGTACATATATATGAGAGAAAACACAAACTGACATATGGGGCCCCGAGTGGCCGAGTGGTCTAAAGCGCTTTCCGTTACGGATCACTGCCATCTCACCTCTGTCTGCGTGTGTTCGAGTCTAGGATTCGGCGTATGTGGATATGTGAGAAAGCTTGCCAGTAGCTTCTCGTGGGTCGGTGGTTCTTTCCGGGGATTTCCCAGTTTCTTCCTCCACCATTAATACTGGCCGCCATGTATAGCCTATCGTGTGCTGAAAAATGGCGTTAAGCCTCACAAAAACAACAACAACAACAAACTGACATATCTTGTTCGTTCTAATTAAAATATTTATATACAATTTTTTATGCTAAAAAAATATGCATCTGCACAATGACATTCTCAATTTAAGTCTTCCAGTCAAATTATCAATATTTTTTTGATTTATAAAACAATATTCTACAGAATACATATACGTTTTTCTAAGGGTAGTGTACAAGAGATATTATAACAAATATATTTAATTTTAGGCTTCAGGTTATAACACTGCTGCATATAATACACACTTGCTTAAACATGAAAGATTGAGAGTAATAATGTTGAGCATTTTGTCAGTGTTTAGTTGCTGCACTATGAAGATCTTACCAGTTAGTTTTATTGTTTGTTTTTATATTTTAAGTTGTCTTAGTGTGTGCGCGCGTAAATTAAAAGCTTGTCCTTACTAGTCAATATCACCAATCATTTTTGCTCCATTATTCCATACAAATAAGAAAGGAAATAATTTTGTGTTGAATTTGTGCCCCTCCCCCTCCTTGCACGGTACAAAATAATTTATAAACATACACTTATTTGAAAATAGAATGAAAGAAACTAACCTTGCATTGTTATTATTTATTCCATCTTTTTTCATCATGTGCAATTTATTAAAGAAAAAATATATCCACAAACATGCATTTGCACAATGACATTCTCAATATGTAACAGTTGCTGGGTTGCATATGCATCCTTACTGTAGTGTGTATCGCTTATGTCAAGTAACAAAATCACAAATGAGACAAAAATATCACTCGATTGCTTGAAGGCACCTGCCATTCACGCATGATAAGTTACAAGGTGCAAACTGACCAAGATTGTATTGTATCCAGGTTAACTATATGATGGTATCTCACAAATAAAAATCATTATTTTAAAATACATTAACTGTGAGTGCCAATGATAATCTTTTCGCTAGCATGGGTTACAAAAGTATTATTAAAGCAAGCTATTGTTATGCACACAATTTGCCCTGCAGTCATCAATTATGATTACATATGGCAGACAAATAGAAGCAAGGGTGATGAATAAACAAATAGCAATAATCTCCTTGCATTAACTTACCGACAGGATATCAAATACAAAGGTTATTTTATTACAAAGCAACCAACTCCGGAAACTAACTTTGGTATCTTTTAAGTGTGCCGATTTTTTCTTATGAAGTCGGCCGACATAAGAAAGCCAAGTTTGGTTCCTTTGGATTCTTTTAAGTGTGCCGATTTCTTTTTTTGTATAAAGTCGGCCGACATAGGGAAGTCAACATTGATTACTTTTTACCTTTATTAACGGGAATTTTCAAAATAAATTGAAAAAATGGAACAGTTTCAATAGCGACAGAATCTAGTGCCTCGTGCACACATATCGATATAAGGCTGAAAAGTAAATTAGTTTTCAGTAGTTTCATCTAAATGTTCCCTATCCATAGTTTATAGTGTTTTATTTTTTAACAACAAGAAGCATGTACTTCATCTTGTGGGGATAGGTGGGAAATCGTAACTAAGGGGAAGTAACAGAGTTATATGCTTTTATTTCAAGTAATTAAATCATTATTTCTTCTTTGCACGTGATAATTTGTTTGTTCTTTTTGTGCAAGTATAACTACTTTTAATCATGTAATGCAAATCTGATGTAAAAAAAAATTGTTGGAGTATGGCCGGTGACCTTTAAAAAAACCCCACACAAGTTTAAATTTTAGCTTAATTTGTTTCTATGCAAATACATGAAGATGTAATGATGACAATTGACTTGGAACATAGTGTTTATAGATTTATCTTTGTAGGAATGTTAAGCATATGTTACGTCAACCTTTTCCTTTCATTGAATTAAATTCTGAATTTATAATAACTTTTCTTAATGAATATAAGAGACCTCATGTCTTAATTTGTTTCAGTGAGCTCAAGCGACGGCTTAAAGCCGAGAAGAAAGCACAAGAGAAGGCAGAGAAGTTGACAGTGCAGAAGGAACAGGATGAGGGGAAGGAGAACAAGGCAGAAAAGAATGAAGATGAAGAGATTGACCCAAATGTAAACTTTAATTACAAGTCTGATTTACTTTCAATCCAAAGTTAATTCTAGTATTTGAAGCACATTGGTATAAGTGGTAAGTTTGGCATCCTCCTTAATTAACGCTTGGGGCAAGTTGTTGTAATTGCCTTCATTTGTAAATGCCTGCTTAAGACAGCGCATATAATGTTATATATATACATCTGTGTTTCTGTTTTTGCTTCTGCATAAAACTTGAGCTTCACAACCATCTACAGTTACCAAACATTATGGATTGCTTGCACATTGGATAAGGAAGAACCCATCAATTTCAGATTCCAAATGTCAGGGTCGTTATCTGAAAGAAGAAAATGGTTTCTGCACCCTAGCATGGGTTCTCCTGGAACACCTTCAGTTTCCAAACTTGTTGATAGCTTGCACTTGAGGTAAGAAAGAGCCGTAATGATTTTATTGTCAAAGGTCAAGGTCACTCTGGCTAAAAGAAGAAGCATAAGTTTTCACAAAGTAACACGAGTTATCTGTCATCTTGTTTCCAGATTTTGTGCTTGGCTTCTGCTTGGTTTAAAAACAAACCCTATTAAATTTGGAGTAAAAAAGCCAAAGGTCAGTGCCCCTGACTGCATATATAACAATAGTTTCAACACAGTAATGTATTTGACATGAAAAACCAGAAACAAACATTTGGATTGCTCGCACATGGTATAAAGAAGAAGGCTATTGATTTGGGGGTCAAAGGTCAAGGTCACTGACAAGAGATAAATAGTTTCTGCAGAATCATATTCTACATTACAGATTTGACTATTTGTGGATGGCTTACACTTGAGGAAGAGACATATGGATTTGGGAATCAAAAGATAAGGTCATTCTGATTGAAGGCAGAAAAAGAGAAAACTTCACCTATCAGCATAGAGGACTGTTAGAACACTGGGTGGGTGCATAATGTTCTGTTCACAGTACTCTATCCGCCAGCATTCAGAATTGTTGCCCATTGGCCAGCAAACAGCAGGTTTTAGAGTGGACTATTTCTATGTTCATACCTCTGAACTGGCAAATTCAGCAAGGCAGTAGCGATGGTAGTTTTTTTGGGGTGGGTGGGTAAAATAATTTTAACAATGTATTACTTACCTGTCACTATTTCAGTTTCCCATTTCCCAGTCATCTTTGATGGCCCAAGTGTAGTCTGGGTCTTTAGTCAAAGAGGAAGAGTATCGTGCATGAACTGATGATATGGTTGATGGGTTTGGGTTATCTCAATTCTAGATTTCTAGACCAGAGTGGTCGAACTTGAGGTCCGTGGGTCATACTTTTGTGGCTCAAGCTCATACAAAAATTCAGTTCTATAATTATAGTGTAATTTCTATAATATATATATCTATATATATCTATATATATATATATATATATATATATATATATATATATGGTCCACAAACTTTACAATTTTGGTCCATGTGGCCCATGGTGTTGAAGATGTTGGACGACCTTGTTCTAGACCATTCCATCTAATTGGAGGTTGGAATTGTGAGCTCAGATTAAGGGACTGTCGTTCTGGGAAAGGTAAGCAAGGCAGTAGTGACATGTATGTATGACATTGTTGAAAGTAGTTTTACCCCTCCCTTCAAAAAACTGCACATTATCACTATTTCTTCTGCAAGAAACATTATATTACCATGGGTTTTTCACCAGATGTCTAGTTGGTCCTAAATGAAAATATGGCTGTGAAATGGCCACTTGGTGGCCCTTTTGAAAACCTTATCGCTAATTCTCCTGAATGGATGGTTATATCAACATGGGGTTTTTGCTAAATTACTTCTTATGATGTTATTATTTAATGAAGTTGGTACCACTCGAGACATTCAGTATGGCTGCTACAGTAGCCATCTTGAAAATCTTATTTCTGCTTCACCTTAATGAATTTTCATATCAGCGTGTGGTTTTCATTGAAAGTTTTCCTATGCAGTATAGTTGGTTGTAAATGAAAATGGTGCTGATCTGACTACCAGTATGGCTACCACTATGGCCATCTTAATGATCTGACTACCAGTATGGCCATCACATTGGCCATCTTAATGATCTGACTACCAGTATGGCTACCACTATGGCCATCTTAATGATCTGTCTACCAGTATGGCTACTACAATGGCCATCTTAATGATCTGACTGCCAGCATGGCCACCACTATGGCCATCTTAATGATCCTGTTATCAATACTTCTTGGAGATGGCAGGTTATATTTTCATTGTACTTTCACCAAAAGACTTCTTCTGATGTCTAATTGAGCCTAAATGGGAATGGTGCCAATAAGTCCACCACAACAGCTAATTTAAATCATGTTATTGGAGAAGAGGATCAGAGATGGTTTGGACACTCATCAGTTAAAAAGAACAAAAATGGTCTTTTCATGAATTCCTGGAAATTCTTTTCAGCCCGTAGAGTGTCAAACCCATTGAGGGGCTCCAGTTTTCTTAATTTCAGATTTCTGATTTAAAGCTTGTTTATGGTGGAATTTGCTTATTTTTTTCCAGCTGGCTGTCTTTTGGGAATTATTTATATTTATTTTACGCAGTTTGAGGGTGTGAATGTATAATTGTATTTTGGACTTGACATTGTCCAAAATTAAGTTTACTGTGTACCTAACTAGAAACATTGATATTATTTTATTTTGTAAACAAATAATATATAGTTAATATTTCTGTAAGAGTGTGGGTTAAATATTAGGGTCATTATCAATAAAGGTGAACATGTTTATTTGGGTCTGGGTCTAGGATATTGGAATTCTCCCATGAAGAACCTGTTGTAGCAGATGTTTTACATGTTCATTATTATAATTTTAGTAACAGATTTTATCTTTTTAGAACTTGGAATTTTCTAGAAATGAATTTTGGACCTATATCCTGGCTCAACTTTTGTGTCTTAGTTTTTTTGTATAATTTTGTTTACATGAAATTTTTTTTATTCTTGTTGATAACACCAGAAGCAGAATCATTTGTATTGTTGTGTTTAGTTTTTTTTATTGGGTGGAATTATTTACTCAGATCATTATTCTCTGGAATTACAAAGTGCTCAATAATATTCTTGGACAGAAACATTAATTTGGAATTATAGTGAATTCAGACAAGGACATCTTGGATTATATTATTTTGATTAATTAGAAGACTTAGCACATAATCACACTTCAGGCCATTGGTACATTAGTACATTCAAGATTACAGACACATCAACACCTTCAGTGCTGGATCTTGTTTCGAACACCACTGGAATTTAATTATAGCTTTATTCATTAGGACTTCGCAATACTGTAATTTCTTTTGAAATTTTCACTTTGTAGTCTTGTGAAATAAGTTATTTGTTGACTTTTGCAAAAGTTATTGGTTTTCACTCTTTTCTATTACTTAGTTTAAAACCATAGAGTTGTAATAATAGTCCTGTCAGTCCCTTACGCCATTTCAGGTATTGGGGCTCAGAGTGTTCAAGTGGTCTTTACAGATCACTGGCATCTCACCTCTGGGGGTTCAAGGCATGCGCTCAGCCAACATTGTTATGTGAGAAAGCTTGCCAGTAGCTTCCCATGGGTTGGTAGTTCTTCCCAGGGTTTTCCTTCTTCATCCACCAGATATATTGGCTGCCATGTATAGCCTATCATAGTTTATGGTGGAAAAATGGCATTAAACTCCCAACAGCAACAACCAGCTTCAATATCTGAGAAAGAAGTGTATCAACTTAATCTTGCAGGTTCTTTGTTTGTTTTTTATTGCAAGTTCTTTGTCCATTCTTTTTCCATCTTGAAAAGAAATAATTAGTATTCCTTCCTCATTAATAAATTTGAATTTATCAGCCTTTTTCAATTTCGTAATATATGTGTATCATTTTCTTCTTTTTCTCTTTTGGATCATTAAGGAATATTTAAAACTGCGCTCCAAGATTGTGTCACAGCTGAAAATTGAAGGAGATGTTCCCTATCCACACAAGTTCCATGTGGATATATCCCTCACAGACTACATAGACAAATATCAGAACATAGAACTAGGACTTGTGATAGAGAGTGAAACCCTCAGTGTATCAGGTCAGTATTTTATGCATGTTTTAGTCCTTTTCCTCTTCAAATAATTTCTGGTTTGTAACTCATGTCCATCTTTGAACAGGACATACCATGCTCATTTGTTTGCTGTCTTTAAAATTTTATGGCAGTCCACTTTTGCAAATCAAAGCTTACTGTGCAACTCAAGATGATGTGATTATTATCCTTTGTGCTCAGAAGTCAGATAGCCCAGTGGCCAGGGCCCCTCTGATTTCAGATTGGGCCCCTCCCATATGCTAAGGATTCTGTGTATTAATAATGTTGTAACATTAACATGGTTATTGCTCTTTTATATACATTCCCTGATCACATATACATTTGAAATATAAGCCTTCTACCTCCTGAAGCCAGCCATACTAAAGTTGAAAATTCATCTTTTCTGTCTTCCGTAATAATGTTAAGTCTTGAGATATGCTTAATGGTTTTCAAAAGTAATCTTATAATGTTCAGTACAAGTTGGGACACAAAATTAAAGCAATATTTTTATGTACCATGAGTCTTGGAACCCCGTGGGTATTTTTGTTTCTACTGAATGAACAGCATTTTATCTATCATAATGTTATAAAATGTCTTTCCTAGTTGTTAACAGAATATCCTTGTGAATTAATAGATGGAAATGTTATAAATTAATAAATTTGTTTTAAAAGTCCATAAATATATTTGATTTTCTTCTGGTTTATCTATCATTTTTACCTAATTCTTGTATGAATAATTTGATAGGACAGTGATGAGAATTGAGCATTAGCAGGATGCTGTAACCACATTAACAGTAACTGCTCTCTTTTGTGCTCCATTTTAACTTGGTCAGTTTATGCCTTGAAAATGCCAAACACATTAAAATGTGATACCATTATGACAGCAACAAAAATTGTGTTTTGTTGAACACTTGAATTTAGTGAGCTTGTTTACATCATGGTGTCAGGGTGGCCAAGTGGTCTAAAGCGCTCACTGTTATGGATCACTGCTATCTCACCTCTGTCAGTGTGTGTTCAAGTCTCAGGTTCGGCCAGTGTGGGTATGTGAGAAAGCTTGCCAGTAGCTTCTCATGGGTAGGTGGTTCTTTCTGGGGTTTTCCTAGGTTCTTCCTCCACCATTTATACTGGCCGCCATGTATAGCCTATCTTGTGCTGAAATATGGCATTAAGCCCTACTACAACAAACAACATGATGGTGTCACTGCATGTATATCACGATTTTAACTTTTGTTGAATGAAATACATCCCTTAGTTTTAAATCATATCACCACTGCACTAATTTCAGTAATATTTCTCAAGTATGATGAAGAAGTTTTAGAAATAATGTTTTGAAAATAATTGTAGTGCCATAAAACTTAAGTGGTAGTTTGTTCTGATGTAAGTGACTTTAAAAATAAGTACCTGTTTACTCAGCTTTGGTAATTGTTGTTTATATCTGTATTGTGTCCTTACTTGGGGTGTAGGACTGTAGATTGCAGTGAGCTATAAATAGGTGTTTTCATGTTTTAAAATCAGTCTTAAGGAACCTGTTGACAAGTTTGGGGTAGTTTCCCATTGAAATGGGTTCTATTGTGACATGGTGATGCATTGCAAAATATGTCACATGGGAAAAAATGCAAAATATATAAAGTAGGAAAATAGTGTGATGTAGAGCAGTAGTGTGTGTATTCGGACAAGGAAGTGGACATTTTATTCCTATTTCCTCTGTTCTTGTTATTAAAATCAGTCTGCATATGTATTTAATGTTGTTTAGATGTAATTCGAGAGTAATCATTTGTTTGGATTATTCATTGGAATTACAAAGTACTCATTGACTCTGGACTAAAATATTATTCTGGGAGTATCGTGAATTCATTCAAAGGAGTTTTGGACAATGCCATTGTGATATATTAAGACTGCACTTAACTGATTCAAGGATATTGGTACATCAGCAAATTCAAGGCCTGGAATTCATTCAGAACACACTCTTCTTTTGGACTTGTGAAGAATGTTGGATATAATTCAAAATACTGCAAGTTCCTCTTACATTTTGAGTTTATGACTAAGAAAATTAATTATTTGTTAAGTTTTACTGAACTTGTTGGTTTTGCTTCTTTCTGTTACTTAGTTTAAGGCCATAGATTTGTAATATGATCATGTTAATATTATGAGTAAACGCAATCACACATAGATGAACTATGCCAATTCAGCACATAATTAAAAAAAATTTGCAAAATGAATATGCTGTTGTGCACTGAATCTTGCCCTTCTCAATCTACTTTAGGCTTTAACTTGTGTGCAGTAATGTTGTACAACAAACTGGTACCAGGATTGCCACCAGACAAAAATTCTGTCTGTACTGTTTTGTATAGCTATATTGTGTGCCTAATTTTTGTCCTTGATTAAGGGTAATGTATATCAAATTTTTGTCATGGTTCTAAGAAGTTAAGAAAATATTTACTTGGATTTGCATTAAAGACCTGGGTTTTTCCCAAGGAAATTCTATTGTGTCTTGGGGCAAGTGAAATTAGTATATATAGGGTTTGCTAAATTCCTGTTTCACATCAATCTTTGAGAATCTATGATTAGCATTTGTAGTTGTGTTCAGATATAATTTGAGAGGAAATATTTCAATTAATCATTGGAATTATTAATTAAGTGCTCCTTGGCTTTTTGACTAAGACACTACTTTTGGATTATTGAGAGACATTCAAAAGACAATTCTGGATTACATCATTGTGGTAAATCTTTTAGTGAAAGTGTTCTTATTCAGTGAGGAGAGTGCAGCATTGTTAATGTTCTTCACCATTGTGTCAGTTTGGCATCAGACTTAGTCTCAGGACCTGTCACTGTTGAGCGGTGATTTCTTTACCAATTGAGGATATTCATTTATTACAAGGCAATTACCTAGCTGGAGTTAAGGTTGTGTTAATCTATTTATAACTGACAAGCCTTGTTTGGATGATTCTGCTGGGAGTGAAATCCCTGATTTATATCCTGCTTGTGCTGTTGTCAGAGCAATGGCACAAAGAGCTCTTGAGAATGATGTTGATATAGAGATGGAAATATTCCAGTTTTAGTTGGAAATCCATCTTTTTTTTTATGCAGACCAGTTTTTCCTTTTTTGGTAAAATTTATGGTGGGTTTTTTTCCGTTTATTATTTTTTTTTTTTTATAATCAGAATATTTGTTCCTGGATGTAATTCGAGTTGGAAAGAAGGTATCAAGACACTGTATACTGGAAGTTATTTGTGGCAGTGGGAATTGTTAACTGTTTTAGTCGTTCATTATGATGTTTCAAGTAATGTCTTGCACACTGTTTTTTCCGTGGCTTCTACGGAATTGAAATTAGTTGAAGAAGAAAATATATGGATATAACTGACTTGACTAGTCAGAAAAAAAATCCATTCAGATGGAGCTGGCTAGAAGAAAAGATCACAATAAGGAGGGTTTTTTTCCGAAATATATTCGGAAATTGGAGAAACCTGGACTTTGCCTGTTGCTTGATCTGCAGAGACAAAATTAATTCTGGATAAGCTGGCAGAAAAGTGCTCCCTAACCATGCTAAAACGAAAAAGCAGAGATGGGGAAGATCGGGTTTAAATACAGTCACTTTCATCTTTGAAAATGGCAGTGAATGCCTTAGGTGAAAAGAAAATGTTTCCGGTCAGCCAACCATCCCAGTTTTTCATTGCCGACCCTAGCACCATTTTTACCCTGGGGGAAAAAAAAAATTAGAAAAAAAACCTAACCAAAAATCAACCAACCAACCCCCATTAATATGTGCATCTAATTTGGCTGGGGTATAGCCCAGTACTTGAAGTGCTTCGTAATTATATTTACTAATCATAAAATCATTGGCAAATTTGAGATTCATCTTTGGGATTACTGACTTGGAAATAGTTTGCAATTGGACCACATTTCCATCGGTAATTTTCTAGTATAAGTAGACATTTTTAACAATACTTTGTACAAAATGATTGTAGATTTTGATGCTAATCATCTTGAAGCCAACAAACTGTCCTTAGAAAAAATGTTGATTCAAATGAGAGTATGCTGTTTTCAGGTTCTTGTTGAATGACACAAATATCAGAAGTATTGGTTTTAGCTGCTGGGGATGTATGGTGGAGTAGTTTGAATGTTAAACTGTTTGGACTTGGCAAACAGTCCATCTTTCACACCATGGATGAGGGCAGTGCTAACAGAGTGTGAACATTATTTCCCACATTTCATGGAAACTTGAGTATGGATCTTTTTTTATTTAATATTTTCATTTGTTTTGTTTTTAGTGGGAAGGAGGTTATTGACAAACACAATACTAGATTTGTAAGATCTTTTGCATTGCATGTTGTTTGTTGTAACATCTGTCAATATTTTGATAATCAAGAACAACAAATCAAGCTTAAACTAAGCTTTAAAATGACTTTGCTGACCTTGTGTCACCAGGTCATAGCCAAGTATCAATGTACTTTATAATATGAATGTTATTGTTTCTGCAAAGTCTGTGTCAGTAGCTTGCTTTTGGCACAAGGAACATGTCTATTTTTGCTTGTATTTATTGAAATCAGAGCTTAAAAAGTAAAATAGGATCTTTGAGCAGCAAAGATAAATGAACTAACCATAAAAAGCTACTAACACAAAAAGTAGTAGATTTTGTAAACTTTCTTAAATGAAAATTGAGACTATTTTATCTTTTGTACATTTATGACTATGAATGACATTATTTTGATTTCAGGTAGGATCCATGCCAAGAGAGATGCTGGTGCAAAACTGGTTTTCTATGACCTTCGAGGAGAGGGTGTTAAAATCCAAGTCATGGCTAATGCAAAGTATGTGGAATTTTCAAGTCTGTCTTTTGCTATTGTTTTACTGGACTGATTAACCAATACATTTTTATTCCTGCATACTCACTCAGATTATTAGGCACCCAGGGATTGCATTTTAATAACAGTAATATCTTACCTATTGCCTTTGTGCAGATTTTAGTTTGTGCAAAAATACATAATCCTTTTGTTACAAATACTTTCTCCCACAGAATGGAGAATTCTCAATCAGAGACTGTCCACTTGTGTACCTTGCATGACCATGCACATAGCAATCATCTAACATGCCATATTAATGGTTGTGTCATTCTTAACCTGATCAGAGAAAAATTGCTTAAGATTATAGATTAAATATTCAGGTCATTATTAATGTAAACATGTGTACTTTAGTTTGAGTTATAGATACAGTCTTGATTCTGATCTTAGATGGCTCCAGAATAGAAATTTTCAATTAAAATAAGTATTTCCAGAAAATGGTAATTGCAACCTAGATCAAGTGGAGTGGTATATAAAGTTGTTTTCTTTAGGATTATTCATTGCTACCCTTACATTCAAATTTTGAATGAGTCTTATTGTTGTGTACAGTTTTTAGTTTGGGTTATTTATTTAAATTATTCACTGGAATTAAAATTGCTCAATAATACTTCTTGAACTAAAATATTAATTAGGAATTATAGTAAATTCATTCAAAGACATTTGGATTATGTTATTGTGATACATCAAAAGACTTAACACATCACCACATTCCAGGTCATTGGAACATTAGCACATTTGAGACTACAGGCACATAAGCACATTCAGTAATGGAATTTATTTGGAACACCACTGGAATTCAATTGGAACTTTATACGTTTGGATTTGTGATAGAACTTTTAGGACTGTTCAGTATTTAATTCACAATACTGTAAGTTCTTTTTTAAATTTTCACTTTGTATTCTTGGGAAATAAATTATTTGCTGAATTTTACTAAACTTGTTGGTCTCTTCTGTTACTTAGTGTAAGACCATAGAGTTCTAAAAGCTACAGTGGATTGTCACCTCAAATGAAAAGAGTTTTTCAGTCTCTTACTGATAGATATGAAACTTAAGAACCATAAGGCTTGAGCAGTTGATGCCACTTTGGTCTGTATAAGTCATTCATCCTTGCAGGATGCCATGAAGGCAGTATTTTGGTGATCCCATACTACTTTCTGCTCCTACCTCTGCTCATTAGCGCAACATAGTGCATGCCTTTTTCCTCTGGATCCAGCCGTTACGGCACAACTGACACCAACAGTTTGTAAAGTGGATCTCTTCCTCAAATGGCGAGTACACAAGATCAGTTTAATACATTAGCATACACATATAACTGAAAAATTCAGCTATGCAATAATAATGGGCAAGATATTGCTGCTATTTAAATGTAGTTTTTTTGGGGGGGGGGTAAAACTCATTTTAATTATGCAATACTTGTTGCTACTGCCATATGCCATCACCCATCCTGCTCTGATGTTGTAACATAATGCCATTTATGAAAACACACTTCTGTGCATGGTCATATGAGGTGCACAAGTGGACTGTGTCTTTCTGATGATTCTGTACTTTGTGGGAGGATGTTTTCACTTGAAGGGATGAGATTTTTCAACACAAAAAAATAAAAGATGTGAAGTAACAATTAGTAAGTATTGCATAATTAAAATTAGTTTATCCCCCCCCATACAATTAACAAAGCTGGGATCTTTGTGATGAGAGTCACAAGAATAACTTACAAAATTATTAAAACAGTTGATATAAAAGATTAAATTTGAAAAAAATATTACATAGGCCATGAGGGCCCAACTCCAGCAAAAGCAGTAACAATATGTTGTTACTTTCTTACATAAAGTTTGGGCAACAGGAGCACCTTTCAGAACAAATGGGTCACATTTTTGGAAATGAATGACACTTTCTGCAAAGACAAACTACCAATGATGTAATTTAACATTTCATCTTTTGAAAGATGATGTACAAAAGATCGTCGATGAAAGTAACAAGAGACAGAAGACTGTTGATGAAAGTAACATGAGACAAAAGACTGTTGATGAAAGTAACAAAAGACAAAAGACTGTTGATGAAAGTAACAAATGACAAAAGACTGTTGATGAAAGTTACAACAGACAAAAGACTGTTGAGGAAAATAATAAGACAAGATACTGTTGATGACAACAGACAAAAGACTTGATTAAAGTAACAACAGACAAGAGACTATTGATGAAAGTAACAACAGACAAGAGTGTTGATGAAAGTAATAAAGACAAAAGACCATTGATGAAAGTAACAACAGACAAAAGATTGTTGATGAAAATAACAACAATAAAAAAGACTTGATGAAAGTAACAACAGACAAAAGAACTATTGATGAAAGTAACAACAGACAAAAGACCATTGATGAAAGTGACAACAGACAAGAGTGTTGATGAAAGTAACAACAGACAAAATGCTGTTGATGAAAGTAACAACAGACAAAATGCTGTTGATGAAAGTAACAACATACAAAATACTGTTGATAAAAGTAACAAGAGATAAAAAACTTGATGAAAGTAACAACAGACAAATTACTGTTGATAAAAGTAACAAGAGATAAAAAAACTTGAAAGTAACAACAGACAAAAGACTATTGATGAAAGTAACAACAGACAAAACCTTAATGTTTTTTTTCTCTCACATTAACTAAACCTAAGAGAAAGATGGAATTAAACGAAAATATTAGTTGAAGGAAGGACTTTTGTGATCTGATGAAGGCAAGGGGGAGTGCTCTAGAAGGGCAGAAGAGGGTATTAGAAGATGTGGGACATGATGCTGAGAGCAATTGGGAAGATCATATGAATGGGGTGGAGCAGGGTTACCTCTATCTTTTCAGCTGATGCACTTCATTAAAGGTTGATTCAAAACTTTAAAAGTTGTGATGCCAGTGAGGTTATCCTTATATGTTTACTATTGCAGGCAAGACTTAAAAAAAAAAGAGTGTACCGCTTTTGAAATTTGTTTTTCCAAGTCAGCTGATTTGGTGTTCTGCTATGTAATGAAGGTTATTTTCACCTTTTCATCTATTTGTCTCTCATCTATAGATACTACAAAAGTGAAGAGGAGTTTGCCAAGATGGTGGGCAAAATCCGGCGTGGTGACATTGTGGGAGTAAGGGGATATCCAGGTATAGTATCTGCATGTGTGCAAATCTTTGGAAAATTTCATTATTTCTGTAATTTTTATTGCCAATTAATGATTGAAAACAAATTTTCTGATTTCGGGGATTTTTACTGCCAATTGATGATTGAAAACCAATTCCCTGATTTAAGGGATTGATTTCAGAGATTTTTACTTCCAATGAAAGATCAAAAATGGTTCCTGGTTTCTCCAAAATGATGAGAATTGAAGGATGTTTTTTTAGGGGAATACATAGTTTCACAGGAATTCATCAACAATATAGGAAATTTTTTAATTCATCATTCTCGTACCTGTTTTTGTTTTTACCTTTCCAGGAAAATTAAACTGACTTCAAATGCCTTGCAGTCAATATTTTTTTTTGGGTGCAGCATCTTTATTGTCAACTATGGCTGTTCCATAAAACATGCATGGTACCCAGGGGAGGTAATTTTTAAAACCGTGTATACCAGGCTACTATGACTACTCAAGAATTCATGTGAAAATGATACTGCATTCTAAATTGCATCCATGGGAGACTACTCCACATTAAAGTACCATCGCTGGGTCCCAAATATGTTTCACAGGACCAGCCCTTAAAATTGAACGATGCACATTCAAGTTTTTAATCTCAAGAGTATCTCATCTGGAGAGGTTAAATAGCATTAGTCAGAGGTTGCTAAACATAGTGGCATTGTGCCTTAGTAAACACAAAGTGACCCCTACATTTTTTTGCATTGTGCTCATGTCTTACAAACGCTCTGCAGATACAGATTACTGGGCCCACAAGAAATCCCAATTGTCCTACAGCCCAGTCTCCACTATAAATACCCAATTGTCCGACAGTCTGCTGTGTTCTCAAGAAATCCCCAGTTGTCTTAGAGATTATTAATTTTGGTAATCAAATCATGGTGATGTCAAGAAGCTACAATGGAAGTTGAGTTTAATTGTAGACACTTTTGAAATGCTTGTGGTTAACTGGTTTCCAATTATTATGCACACTTATAGTAAATATTGTCTTGCAGCACACATGATTAAGATGAAGTTAACAGTTTTAGAGAAAAACAGAATTTTTTTTAAGATAATATAATTAGAGCAAGAAAGTTCTCTGTGTATTTGTTGATATTGACAATGGAAATTTTTTTTTGGGATGAGTGAGTTCAAAAGAAAGTTTGAATATAAAAATACAAAAAAGTATTTAAAAGATTGGGATGCCTCTGCGAGTTTCAAACACATGACTTCTTGTTTGGCAGCCATGACAGAGAAAGACAAATGTGGGTGCTTATATATAAGATGATCATACTGACTTTAAGACTGTATTTAAAGAAAATACCAGTTGGGCTTTTAGTAACAGATAGGCCTTTAAGAAACAGATTCTCTCTCAAATAGGATATCTATTCATGATATTAATACTTACTTTTTTGCTGCAAGTCTAAAGTTAAATTGACATCTTTCAATGGCCAAAGCTTATTCCTTCCAGGCTGTCATGTTTTTCTGTCAGGTCAAGAATTCATGCATAGTAATGAAAATTATAGTAATATAATTAAATAAAAAAAAGATTATTTGCAAGCTCTTTTTTCATTTTAATTATCTTTTGAAATTGTACTTTGACTCCCAGTGTTTCACATATGTCTCCATATTGACATGCTGGGGGCCATTTGTCCCACATCATTATTTCTAAAGATCAATTACTGATCAGAAGGAAGGTTTTGATTGATGTTAAGTACAGTTAAAATAATCAAGTTGGTTGAAGATGAAACCTATTTTATGCCTTTCAAAGAAGATACCCCCAGAAAAAATGTGGTAAAAGTGCTTATTTGTAGTGTTTTCTAAATTCTTATCCCCAGTAAGTATCCCTTCTCATCAGTTTTACATTTCCTGTGTTTTGGAGTCTTGGTATTTAGTTCTATTTTTAGAGGCAATTTGTTTTATTTTGCAGTTGTCACCTTTTGATTGACTATATAATGGTGATGTACATTGAGTATGGGCTTATGGATATCCCTGCAATATTTAATCCTTTGCCCCTAGGGCATGCTGTTTCATCAGAATCTAAATGTATGCCTGCAGCTTCTCATTAGATGGAGTATATTTTGAGGTTGCAGTGATGACATAAGAAACATAATTTAAGCAAATACAACATTTTTCATTTAATTAATGGTTTAGAAAAGTAATTAATAAAACATGAGTATTTATTATATAATGTTTGTAGATAATGAGTATACACTAAAGTTAGATGAAAGCAAGATTCAGAATGGAAAATTTCTAGTGCATCTCATTTCAGGTTAACCAGATCTATAAACTAATTCATGTTTTCATGAGTTACTTCAGCATGATAAAAAGTTTTTGCAGCATTCTGCATGTCGAAGGAAAACATGATGGTACAGTGCAGACTTACAAAGATAAGGTGGCAAAACTATTAAACCAAATATTTAACTCATTTTTGTAGTACTATTAGAGCATATGTACTATTTTTTCTGTTGTCCCTCTAAAATGTTTGTGTGTCTTCCAGATTTGGACGGTAGGGGACACAGTTCCCCCTGTTCATGGGAATCTATGTATGACACTGCTGTAAGTGAATTTCATGCATCATTTTATGATAAATAATTGTACTTTAATATTTGTCAGATATTGGAAGTACAGTTTGTAGTGAATTAATTTTCAAACTGATTTAAGTCTCAGCACAAATAAATTTTACATTTATGAAATGTATTTTTTCCATCCACAGGCAAGACCAAGAAAGGAGAACTCAGTATTGTACCACAAGAGGTTGTGCTTCTCTCACCATGTTTACACATGTTGCCCAAGATGCATTTTGGAGTTAAAGACAAAGTTAGTAATCCATAATAAGAACCAACTGAAATTCATATTTTTAATCATCAGCTAACAGCATGTTTCTGTGGATAATTTTAGTTTTTAGCTCTACTGGTCATCACTTGATATCACTACTCCTCCAGCATTGGGTTTTCACTGAAAGACTTCTTATGATGTCTAGTTGGTCTTAAATGATATTGGTGCCAGTCAGACATTCAATATGGCTGCCATAGTGGCTCTCTTGAAAATCTTCTTATCACTGCTTCTAAATGAATGGTCACATCAATATGCAGTTTTCACTGAAAGACTTCTAATGATGTCTGCTTTGTCCCAAATGAATGGTGCAAACACTGAATCCAATTAGGGATGCCAATGGGTGCCCAGGTACTCTGGTATCTACTTGTTGATAATAACCCGGGTGTGAGCCGTTGGGTACCCATTAAATATTGTGTTCAGGTTCAACTTGATGATCATATCTGGTGATATCATGAGTGAGTGAGACACAAAATAATGCATACAGTTCAAGGCTTGTGGCTACTGCGCATACGTACATGACACAACATTGACCTGCCAAGAAGGTTTTACTCAGTCTGATGCACAGGTCAGGAGGGGATAGCGCAGCAATTTAAAAATTAATTCCTTTTTAAAGATTAAAAATGGGCAAACCATCTGAATGGATGGTCATGTTCACATGGGGTTTCAATACAGAAGGTCCTGGAGATTCAGGTTACATTACAATTTCTCGTTGATCGGGTACCTAGGTAGCCGCTCATTTGGATCAGTGGGTATCCTTAGATGAGCACCAAAATTTTGACAGCCCTGCATTCAGTATATGCACTACAGCAACTAATTTGAAAGCCTTGTGGCTGAAGAATATCAGAATTGGCTTCAGCACTTAAAAAGTTCAAAGGAAGAAATGGTAGGATCTTTAAATCCATGGAAATTCTTTTGCCTAGTAGAGTGTTGGTCCTTTTGAGGGACTCCTGTTCAAGTTACTATCCAAAATTGATTGATGTTTAACAGCACACAAGTATATGCAAGGCTACTTAGTGTTAAGGCAAAGGGAGTAAAGTGCTGTGCCTGGAGACCTCATGATTTGGGGGTAAAAATTCAAATGTCAGGGTCACTGTGACAGAAGAAAAATGATCTTTGCATAATAACTTGAATGCTAGGTCATGTGCCTGCACAGTGTTTGTAGAGGGCTTGCACTTACTTTATGAAAGAAGCCCATTTTTGTAATTGGCAATTTATTCACCAAAATGTGTGGACAAGTTATATTAAGAGGGAAGCCTCATGTTTTGGGGTAAAAATTTCAAAAGTCAAGGTCAGTGTAACAGAGATTATGGTTTTTGCTTAATAACCTTAGCGGAGAGCTTGTACTTAGTTGTGAAAGAGGTGCATTGATTTTTGGGTCAGAAGTAAAGGTCATTGAAAAGTTGGATTTGCAGAATACTTTCTGTTCTAGAATGAGTTCCGTGACCAAACTTATTGGATAACTTGATCTTATGGTAATACAGAAGTCAGTAGATTCTGTAGTCTGAAGGTCAAAAGTCACAGTCCTGGCAAGTCAATAAAAAAATGTTTTCTGCACATTAGGTCATTGAGACCCATTGGTCAGTAATCTCCTTAGTCAAACATATGCAACAAGTGCCAACATAGAGGATTATTAAACACAGATGGGCATATTACATTATACTTATTTTCCAGAGTTTTTGCTCCAATCAAAGGAATAAAATATATCTGTCCTAACAGATTCTGCAACATAGACCAAAATTAGGCTAGTGTGACGTAATCTGTGTCACCCGTTGTATATATCATTTATCAAGAAGGATCAAACAGTATAGAGCTTTATACAGTGTGACAAATGAAAGTTGTTCACAAATTGAATTCGTTTATTTGTCACTTTTATCTGAAATTTTGGTGGCAAAAATTTGTGTATGATAAAGGAGATGAGAATCTATTATAATTTTAAAGACTTTTTGCTAAGCATTGTATTTGTTTGGTTTTTTTATATTAAAGCTTCTTTACTTTTCTAATGTAGGTCACTGTAATCTTGTGTTTTCTTCAACATTTCTGACAATTTAAGAATCTCTTTGTCAACTTTTAAAGAAGAGTGGAAGTTAATTTGATGTACCTCTTTGTGTTTCATTTATTAGCAAATCTCAGGACATGACTTTATGTATCACTTTTACAGGGGCATTGTCAACATTAATCACTGTTCTCATCAGCTGTGGCAGCTGGCTTAAAAACTTCTACTTTGTAGATTGTAACATTGTAGCCATCTTTTATAGCACTCATTTCTTATTTGTAGACAGCTACTTTTATAACACTCATTTCTTGTTAAATTATTTAATTGAGCTTGCCTTGTACTTCTGAACTAGCACCTGCTGTTTCAGAAGACTAGTTAAAGATTCTCTTGTCATGTTGTACAGTATTTGCAAATCAGATACATTAGTGACAAATCATAGCACAGGTAATAGGCATGACAGCTTTCTAGGGGATCATTGTTTGCTATTGTCTTTCCTTCGAAAGATAGGCAATACATTGCTAGCACGTTTCTGATGTTGTTGTTGGCATAGGCATAAACATAAAAGTTTTGCATTTACCTCGTTCTTTCTGACACTGTTGTATGTGTAGTGATGAAACTTGATAGGT
This sequence comes from Megalonaias nervosa, assembly GCA_016617855.1. Lineage (NCBI taxonomy): Eukaryota > Metazoa > Mollusca > Bivalvia > Unionida > Unionidae > Megalonaias > Megalonaias nervosa. The sequence goes on along the minus strand of JAECUM010007865.1, from coordinate 15,660 downwards.
GTATTCATTGTGAAGGATATTGATTATTATAGGCACAAGGAGGTAATGGTGACCTACTTTTCACACTCCTTTATTGTTTTCATGTGCATAAAGGAAAGATGCAGTTCCAATTTTCACTTTTATTGTTTGTTTTTCTTCTTTCTTCCAGGAAACAAGATTTAGGCAGAGATACTTGGACCTCATAATCAATGAACAAGTGCGACAGAAATTCATTGTTAGAGCAAAGATAATAAATTACATTAGAAAGTTCCTTGACAATATAGGATTTTTGGAGGTGAGATGTAATGTTATAGACATTCATAGCAAGTCTGAATGCGCTGTTAATTGTTTCCATGATCTTATATCATCTGCCAGAGTTACAGAAGTTCAGGGATATTGTGATGCAGTCTTTTTTTTGTATTTATGTTTGTAATGGCCCTGAACTCCTCCTAACCATTAAAGCCAGAGACATGAAACTTGGGTCAGTGACAGTCCTATGGGATTAGATAGCTACAACAGCTTTTAAATGTTGTTCTTGCCTCTGGGTGGGTGTAGGTTAGTGAAGGGTGATTTTACACAAGACCAGATATCTCCAGAGATTGTGTCTGACATGTTAGAGATTTGTCATGTATAAATAAAGATCCAGGCATCACATGTCAGAATAGGACCCAGTGATCTTCCCTGCCACCCTGGAATTTGCCTTTTGGTCATAACATACAAACTATTGACATATTATAACCTTATTACACTTACTGAGCATGTATAGACAGATTTATACACAGAACTGACATGGGCCCAGGGGATCATCTTTTTCTGTAGAGACTTAACCCTAGGGTCTTAATTTGGAAATTATTGAGATCCCAACCCTATAACCTTATAAACACTCACTGGGCATGAAAAGAAAAAAAGTATACATGTAACTGATGTTGGCCTAGGGTTCGTCCTTACCCTCTGGGTCATAGCATGGAAGCCTCCAAGAATCTCACTGTATAACAATGTAATCTCACTGTATAACAGTGTAATCTCACTGTATAACAGTGTAATCTCACTGTATAACAGTGTAATCTCAATGTATAACAATGTACATATTTACTGGTCATGAGTGGCCCCTAGGCAGCCATTTTCCTAGGGACCTACCCAGGAGGCTCCGACTTTGGGGTGATGTCGAAACAGGGAAGTGTGAGACACATTTTACAGAAAATTCTTATTCAAGAATAATCTTTTACCCTAAGAGTTTTGCACCTATATTTCAAAAGTAGGCTACCATGTCCATATATTGCTATAAGGATCTGTTTATATACTGGCAATTTTACATGTTCTTTATCACGTTTAATCTCTGGAGATGAATATTCCTTTAGTTATATGAAAACTTGACAGTTCAGTATTTTTTCTGGGCAATTTTTTCTGAAACTGAATTTTCATTTGAAAAGTATACCATTATAACAAAAGTTCATTTTATACAGAAAAGTGGCCACATATATGAAATGTATTTATTTTGATTAACACAGGTTTAATGGTGTTAAGAACATATGGAATACCACACGTTTGACATGTGTCACTTACCACATGTTAAGTATACGTGGCTTGGCATATGTTAAACAATAAATTTTAAATGTTCTGCTTCACATATGGGAAATATGGGAAACATCAAGCAACTAGAATCTTGACATGTTCAACATGCAGAAAGTTGAATATGTACATGTAAAATAAGTTTCATGTTTTGCATGTCGTATTCAAGACAAGTTTTACGTATTTGAATCATGTCTAGGGTGCATACGTTGTCAGTGTCCACTCAAATGGAACACTCGCTGAGTGTGTTGATTTCTGTCATTGGGGATGGAAGTATTGATATAAAATAATTTATGATAATATTTTAAGGATTTGATATTTGCTACCTTCATTTTTTTATTTTATATACATTTAACAGATTTTAATATGTTTTATGTTTTAACTTGTTTTTTTTTATGTTTAGATTTATATGGAAGGGTTTATCTTCTTACCTTTTTCATTTTTACCTTTAATTGACTCCTGCCACTACTATGCTGAGGTGCTGTTAAATGTTAATAAGAGCTTATTCATGTATTTGAGGTCACATGTGTTTAACATGCAGCAGAACCCCACTATAACGCGATAATTGGGGTCCAAAAAATGGATCGCGTTAATAGGGGGGATTTGCATTAATAGTGGGGATTTACAGTATTTTACTTTTTTCAGAGAACAATGCATTGCACATATACATGTATTCATGTCTAATGTATATCATGAATAGGGTATCAACACCGTTTACTATCGTGCTGTTGTGGCATGCAGTTCATCCATAATGCATATAAATGAAAAATTACACATTTAAAATACTCAATGATTTTGTCACAGATCATTGTGTCTGAATTCAATGTCTAATATATAGTATGAACAGAGTATTTACACCGTTAACTTACAGTCTGATAAGGTACTGTCGTGGCATGCAGTTAATCCATAATACATGTAATTCCATTGCAAAATTTGCATACATATTTACAGTATTCAATAATTTTGTCACAGATCATTATGTGTCTGAATTCAGTGGGAAAAATTAACAGCAAAATTAGGTTAAGAAAGACGTAGCAGATGTACAGTTCATTACGTTCCTGCATCTATCAACGGTGTCTGTACAAATTTCATACTGCTAAAATTTTCTCATATGCATTTCCATGTACCTTTATCCATTGTAAATTCCCAATAATTAACACTTGTATGCCTATTCATTTGAACGACTACAGCAAAAATAATTAAAAATCAACACATGCTTCTTTGTTGTTTGTCCTTCTTTAGTTGATCCAGGGTGTACAATTTCACTTGCGCAGAGAACTTGTGTTTGTGAACTTGCTTTTCCATAGCGGTAAAATATTTTTATAAAAAAAGCAAATACCATAAACATGTAAAACCCGAGATCAGACCTGTGCACCCTCCATATTTTTCCATATTTAGTACGGAAGAAATATCAAATACGGAAATACGACGTCAAGAGCTAAATCCGATTTTGTGCTAGGTAAAATACGGAAAATTTGTATTTGGCAAGTACGAAAAACAGAGAAAGAAATGAAGTACAAAAAAAAAGCAATAGCATCCCACCATAGTTAGCTCTGTATTAAACAGAAGGGTCATGTGCAAAATGCTCTGCAACTGTGCATGTGTAGAGTTTCTTTGTCGTTGTGTCTGTAGTGTAAACAGCATCATGGCTGAGCGGGGTTTGGGAAATGTATTTGAAATGGTATCTATGAGGAAGAGACTGGCTGAAGAAGAATTAACTTCAATCAAAGACACGAAGCGATGAGTACAGCAGTTTCTCACATCATACAGCAAGACCTGGCCATTCATTTCTGCCAGCAGAAAGGGCGATAGTTATGCCTACTGCAAACTGGGGGAAACTGATACATCAATTAGGAGTGATGGCGGGAATGACATCTCTCGTCACTTAAAATCGGAGAAGCATAAAGTGATCGATAAGGCAAGACAAATGGCTCCAATTACATTGTTCTTTTCAAATAATACCAAACATTCAACCGACTGTGACGAACACTCCCTGCGTGTGACTCGTGCCGAAGTTATGATGTGCGAACTCATCGCTTACCACAGTCTGCCATTAGCAACAGCTGATTCCTTGAGTGATGGCTTCAGACTTATGTTTCCAGATAGCAAAATTGCTGCAGGTATGTAGATATTTATTTATTTTATTTTATATCATGTTTACCTATTTTTATGACATTTACTTACAAGGCAAATCCAGGCAATTACAGTAATCTGAAACCTTTTATGCATGTATTTTTACCAAGTGAAGCACACATACACAGTTGGTACCAGGCGCCTGTTAAATTTAATCTCAGCTAGTTATTCGAATTTGCTGAAACGTACAAATTCTAAAATAGAGTCAGTTTCAGTGGACCATTGTTTGAATAGTTATGGTGTGAACACCTTTACTGAACAAACTTGTATATTGTACAAATTATAATTTCAGTATTTATGTTTCAGATATGAAGTGTGGCAGAAAGAAAGCAACTGCTCTTGTGAAGACTTTGGGAAACGCACAACAAAGGAGCTTGTCTGAGAGGATGCAGACTGCAGCCTTCACACTTTTGACAGATGGCAGTAATGATAACAGGAGCAAGCAGTTCCCAACTGTAATTAGATCATAGGACCAAAACACAGGACTTGTTCACTCGGAGCTACTTTCCCTTCCTGTCTGCACTGGATCTGCCACAGGAGAAACATATTCAAAATCCTGGATGGGGAAATCAATGCATGCAACTTACAGTGGAATAATTGTTTAGCACTTGGATGTGACAGTGCCCTGGTTATGACTGGGAACAAAATTGGTGTAATTTCCTACATTAGAAAAAAGCATGACAGTATATTCTTGGCAGGATGCTGCCTTCATGTCATGCACAATGCAGCCCAGAAAGGAGCTAAGTGTTTTCCCAATGTGGCTGAGATCTTGCAGGATGTATATTATTATTTCCAGAAAAGCGAGAAATGACAGCTTAAATTCTATAGTGTTCAAGATCTTTTTGACATTGAGCAGAAGAGAATGCTCAAGCATGTTTGTACCAGATGGCTAAATATTGGTTGTTGCCTGGAGAGATTGCTACAAATTTGGGAACCTTTGAAAAAGTTCTTTAAATCAGAATTTGATGATATCAAGTCCAAGTCAGTTTCATCTTCAACACAGGCTGCCGAGAGCAGTGACAAAGCATATGCACACAAGAAAGTAGAAAACATCCTGAAGATCCTAAAATCGCCTACAAACAAGCTGTATGTTCTGTTCCTGGACTATACTGTTAAGATGTATAATGATGTGCTTGTCGGTCTCCAGTCAGATGAACTGAAGATAGATGTACTGAGAAAAATGCTGGTCAACCAGATTGTGAAAGTACTTTGTCGTTTTGTCAAACCAGCTGCCATGTCAAGTTGTGTGCCTGAAGCTGTTGACTTCAAAAGCAGCTACAATTTAAAAGACAGCAAGGACTTAGTCATAGGTGATGCTGCACACAGTTTCATTGCTGACTCTGACAATAATCGTTTGAGGGACATGCGGATCAAGCAGTTCTTTGGGGATGTAAAGTTGTACTTTAAGAGTGTTTGCAGTTACTTGATTGAGAAGCTTCCTCTCAAAGAACCAATCTTGAGGCATGCAGTTGTAGCAGATGCTTCTTTGCAACAGACAGCCAAACTGATTGATCTGACTTTCTTCCTGCATAGATTTCCAGCACTACGTCCTCCTGGTTGCACTATTGACACTGTTGTTGAGCACTTTGCTATATATCAATATACAGATCTATCCACCTGCGCCAGACAAAGAATGGATGAAACCTGGGCTGCAGTTGGCAATAAGAAGGATGAAGAGGGGGCATTGTTCCTCAGTGAACTTTCAGTTATAATGCGAGGAATATTAACCATTCCCCACAGTAATGCCCACTGTGAGAGAATCTTTTCCACAGTGCGTAAGAACAGAACAGAGCAGAGGTCATCAATGGGAGACGACACTCTAGAAGCATTGTTGCTTATTAAATGAAAACCTGGTTATCCATTTGAATCACAATGCCAGCACTCAGTTGAACAACTACAGAAGTTGAAAAGTGCCTACTATGAAATAAATAAGACAAGTCAATGATCCTCATTCCAGCATAAATGTAGCACTGAACTTGACACTACTTTGCTGTAACCTTATCATCTAAGCTCAACACTGATGATCATTAATAAATTATTTTCAACTGTTAATTGTTTCAAATATTGTAAATATGAAATATTGTTCATCATTTTTGCAGCATGGGTCATTGTGTTGACAGTTTGGATACAAGATGCTAATTTTGTGCGTTTCTATTGGTGTGCACTTGTGAAGAATACTTAAGCTGACATGAAATACTGAAAATGTCCCTGAAAATACTGAAAAGCATTGTAAGGGGGTGTACAGCTCTGCGAGAACTAAGTGCAGTGAGCCAGCAATGGTCACAGGTCACTTTTGTAAAGTTTCTTAAGCTGAACACATGGACAATTTCATACCCTTTCAATTTCCAGCTAATAAAGTGGACATTATTTACTGCTGAACTGATTTTGTCTAATAACACTGCCAAGCCCAGCAAACGTTGGCAGCTTTCGTTTTTTGATGTTTATTAAATTGTGAGAATCTTTTATCAACCACCGCATTGTCTGCTGCTTGGTTGTGTATGCAGATAAAGAAGAAACACATGTAGGCTATTGTTTGAGCAACGATTGTATGCAGAATTAATTGAAGACAATCACAAAGACGACTTACTGGCGTTGCTCATGGATCAGTAATAAGTAACATTACCCATGTTTATTTTGGCATAACACTTCAAGAACCAGGTGAAATTGTTAAATTTCAGAAGCCACACCACGATCGTATTATATCGAATTCATATGCAGACTCTTCCCCAAAATGATAATAAATGTTTTACACACTATTTCTCGTACTTTAAAGAAAATATTTTTCCGGGTACGAGAAAAATATACATGTATTTGAAATTTCAGGAACCATGCCACAATCGTATTGTATTCGAATTCATTTGCTATCTCTTCCCCAAAGTGATGATAAATTTTTTATACACTATTTCACGTACTTTGAACACAAAATATTTTTTCATGTGCGAATGAATACATGAAATTTCGGGAGCCACACCATGACCACGTTATATCCAAATTCGCGTTATCACAGGGCGTGTTATAGCAGGGTCGCACTGTAATTACATTTCACAAATGAGAAACAAATGAAGCTATTTTGTGATATACTGTAGTATTATCTGTCTTTGGTGAGTCTCAATTTTCATGATTTAAAAAATAGACAGAAAAAAAAGACATTGTCCTGGGTAAACAAATTCATGGTTTTGCCTGTCAAAGTTTGCTTACTTATAGATATTTAACTTCATGGATTAACATCTACAAATACCCCAAATAAAGAATACAAAAGAACAAAACAATGCAAACATTAGATGACAGCTGCTTCAATTTATGAGCAAAATCAAACACCTGTCAGGATCAATCACACTCAACATCAGTGGGAACCAACTCAGCCAACAACACTAAACTAATTGGTTATTAAAGTACATGTGTATGATTGCTTTCTTAAAACTAAAGCTGTCAGAATTTTAAAACACTTCTATTGGGTACCCTTTGATCCTAACAATCAGTTCCGCGGGTACCCCATAAAAGGGAAAATGTATTAAATGTATAGAAACCTGAAGCTAAGTCAACATTTTTAAAAATTCACAGCATCCTATAAAAATATCACTGCCTAATGTCATCTGGTTCAAAGTCCAAAAATTCACTCTCATTTTCTGATAAAGTTCTGAAATCCTCCATCACTGCCTAGTTAATCGTCGTGTCTAGTCATCATAAATATCATCTAACTCACTTTCCTTGGTCTTAGTGTTATATGCGGATGATTATTTAGAGACTATGCTTGAGCTTTGTAAGCAACACTTTGATCATACAGTTTGTAAAATCTGTTCAAGATTGCAGCTGAACATGTGTCATTTGTGCGGCAAGATCAAATAATCACCCTCTGTTACTTGCCACTGTACCACACTTGTGGCTCAATCAAAGAGTTGTCATGTGGGAAAACAAGCTATGGGATTAAGGTCAATTATTTACCGGAAAAGACACACCTCTTCTTGGCACTGAAAAAGTACATGTAGTTGCAGCTCAGTTAAAAGGATTATCAGCTTGAAAACAAAGTGAGTGCTGCCTTTACAAACACTGGCAGAAAACTTGAATATGGTAAACAGGTAAACTATGGCACATTTTATTACCTGGGTTATTATCAATGGGCAGGTACCCAAGCATCCAGATACCCTTTGGCATCTTTACTTAAAACATTATTCATAAAGTTACACACTCTGTTATTTTCTGATGACTATGGCCTTAACACAGAGACTGTAGAATGGTAAAATTAATCTTAGATTCCTAATGGTTTGGATGATATCATCATTCCTCGATGTGAACCAAACACATGACCTGCTGTCCCTTGCTGAGTGCATTTAGCAAGTAGTGTCAACATTTGAGGTGTTCAGAAACCATCATAATGCAAAGATACTTACAAAATTGAAAAACCATGGAATCACTCAATTGTTTCAACTTGTCATACAAACCAACTTCAGCCACTAGATGTTACTTGAAAATTCATCAGTCAAGCCAATTAATGATGACTGGATAATTTATTTTTGGTCATGTGAAAGGACAGACCTAATTATCAGTGGCTTTTGAGAATACAGGACTTGTTTAATTCAACAATTTCAGGATTATTTGCACAACAACCATTTGTGTGTAACAGCCAGTTTGGTTGATGCAGTGTTGATTCAGTGGTTTTGACTGGAAATAATGTGTGAGCATCAATAATCTGCAGTATTTAATGCATATACATCATGTTTCATTAATAATTGTGCTTGAAGCAATAGTTTTAGCACTTTAGAATCGTGTGATTTAGCATGCGTTGTTAAAATTAGACATGCTTTCTTCAGGATTCATCTTTTTTGACAACAGTTTCACCTAAATGAAGAATTGATTTGAATAAGTATTAAATCTAACTTTCATGTATAACATCATTACCTTATGCATTTTCTTGTTTCTTTCTTTCCTTACTTGTCTCACAACATATTGATTAGTGGAAATTATGGCTACCGGATACTGGATAGATGTGTGTGCATTTAACAAATTTAACATATTTCATAAATCTTTTCTTAGAGTTAAAGTAAAACAGCACATGTAAAAGCTAATATTTGTTACAAGATTACTGAAATGACATTGATTTATCAAACAGATTTGCTGATCGCTAATAATGAAACAAGGTTAAATAAAGGGGGGCTTCTTTCTATGTTTGTGGTAAATTTTTGTTGGGTCTTTAAATTCATGGTTCAGGGCAAGAACGAAGTGCATGAACCTGGTACCCCACAAAGATGAGTGATACTACAGTATATAACGTTTTTGTGGGTTTAATGGCACTGGTAACACATTATGCTGAGGATTTGGGATCTAAGTGTCTTTCCAAAGGATGCAGAGAGGCAGCAGATCCAGCTAGCCTGGGTGAGTATCACACATGCAGCCCTTGAATTATGCTCTACCAACTGAACTACTGTGGATTCCCATTATATATAAAAACAAGGCAGCGGCAATGATTATTTTATATCTTTCTTGTGTTAGGTTGAGACGCCGATGATGAATATGATTCCAGGAGGTGCAACAGCTAGACCTTTCACCACCCATCACAATGAACTGAACATGCAACTGTACATGAGAATAGCACCAGAACTGTACCTCAAGGTAGTTTAAGCTTTTTCTTTATTGCCAAATATTCTGCATTGTGATTGTACAAATGTTTGCACCACTTACATCATTGTTTCTGTAAATAATGCACAAAATGAAAAACTACATAACCTGTCGGAACTTTGTAAACCAAATAAAATGAATCTAGCTAATATATAAAAGAGACAGAAAAAATTAGTGATTTGTATTGCTGATTACTGTTAAAGTTGCATTCTATCACAGAATCAATTATAGTTCAATTGGTCATAAATATCATTCTGGCACCAGTTAGCATAAGTTTGATAATGCTGCTTCTGAACTACTGAGATAATTGATAGGAAACTTTACAAACACTTTCATCATAAGGTTTAGTTGGCATGAAATGAAAATGGCACCATCCAGTATGCCTCCTATGATGCCAGTTTAAAAATCTTTTTTTGTTTTTACTAAATGTACATGTACTTCTAAATGGATGGTCATATCAATGTATGGTTTTCTCCCAAAACTATTATTTCTAGATGTTTCTAACTGATAATGAGATCCTGTTTGGCCTTGTCTCCCATCATTCATCTTCATCATGTGCAGTTGTTAACAATTGCTTTTTAAACTTTTCAATCAGACTAAACTAGTTTTAACCAAACTTGGCAGACAGCATCCAGGCACAAAGCCATTTCACTGTTGTGCGAATGATGCTGATCACCATAAAAATATGGCTGCTTTTACTAAAATTATAAAAAAATTTTATATAACTTTTCAACAAAAAGTTTTTAACAGAATTTTACCAGATATGATGAAAGCACATGATGCAAATCCACAATCAAATACAGTTGGTATTAATGAAAAAGGCAAAATCTCAGACTTCTTCTCAGAACATTGCTCAACAGAATTTAGACAAATTGACAGCATTCTAACATAGGGAGTTTTCAGTTTCATGAAAATGATGCCAATCTACCATCAGATGGTCCACCATTACTAACAACAGAACGTTTAAATGACTTTTCAAAAACAACTCATCAGAACTGTAGCAAATTTTGACAGAAAGCTTCCAGGCATGAAGGTTATACAAATTTTGACAGAAAGCATCCAGGCATGAAGGTTATACAAATTTTGACAAAGCATCCAGGCATGAAGGTTATACAAATTTTGACAGAAAGCATCCAGGCATGAAGGTTATACAAATTTTGACAAAGCATCCAGGCATGAAGGTTATACAAATTTTGACAGAAAGCATCCAGGCATGAAGGTTATACAAATTTTGACAAAGCATCCAGGCATGAAGGTTATACAAATTTTGACAGAAAGCATCCAGGCATGAAGGTTATACAAATTTTGACAAAGCATCCAGGCATGAAGGTTATACAAATTTTGACAGAAAGCATCCAGGCATGAAGGGTATACAAATGATGCAGATCTGTAATAAAATACAGCTTCCTTTACTAAAATTAAATTAAAATAAAGGGCATCTAAAAAAACAATGGCTCGGTAGAGTTTGACAGATTGGACAGCATCCTGGCATGAATATCTTTCAGGTTTGTACCAGTGATGCAAAATCTCTCAAAAAATATAGCTGCCATTACAAAAAATAGAAAACAATACTTTCAATGATTTCTCTGATACTACTCCGCAGTATGGAAAAATTTGTATTAAGTGTTTTCAAATTCATACAAATGATGCTGATTCATCTTAAAACATGGAGGCCATTACAAAAAATAAATTCATTTAAATGACTTCTCAGAAACATACTTTACAGAATTTGACCAAATTTGAAAGAGGGCATTATGGCATAAAGGGGTTTTAAGTTTGTGAAGATTATGTAAATCTGCCATCAGATATGGGTGCTGTTAGGAAAGAAAGAACTTGTTATATTCACATTTTGACAGAAGTATACTAGCTTAAATACCTTGTAGATTTATACAGATGAAACTGATATGCCATCAAATGCAACTAGTTTCTAGAAGCAGAAAAATGTTTACATGCCTTTAACTATATAAAAAATAATGCTTTGCAGAATTTGACAAACTTTGACAGAACTGTCATGGCATGGAGGCTTTTCAGTATTGGACAATTGCTGCTGATGTGACATCAATTATATATGAAGAGGTAGAAACTTGAGAAAACTTGAAACAGTTGTTTTCATAATATATCCAATCAAGCGCATTAGAGGAAAGCATAATACTGGCCAAGTTTTCTTGACCAACTTCTCTTGCATATGGCCATTAGGCTAGGTGAGCTGTCTCAGGCCAGTTGGATTTCTTGTTGATAACAGTCAGCTAAAGGGTCCACCATGTGAATATTTTAAAACAAGACTTGAAAGGAACTAAAAATCTTGTTCTTGCAAATTTTTCATTCATTCAGTATATGTTTACGTGCGAATGCATCTTTTCCTTATCAGCAGAGCTGCCAACCCTTATGATTTTGCTGTAAGTCTTACGAAAATTACCCTTAAAATACGGACTTGCGGCATAAAAGCAAAAACTACGGAAAAATGATCGTTGCCGAAAAATCCGGATAAGTGGTTCATCCATGTTGGATTTGGATCGGGTTTCATATAAGAATTAGTGAAATTAGTCAGGGAACCAGACTAACTTTAAAGCAGCACCTCAGACGCTTTAAACTGCACCCATTTGTTCATGTGAAGCATCTGCATATCAAACTGTTGATAACACATTTTTTTAAAAATTGCATCCAGCAATCAATGCATGTATAAGACGAAAAGGGAAAATAAGCCTCTTGAAAAGTGTTAATAATCAACAATGAAGAATATAAAGGAATATTCAGATTCTTGTGAATAAAGCTGGAAGGGACACAATTACGTTTATTGGACATCACGTGCCAATTTGAGTTTGTCTCATGGCAGGAGATATGAATGCCGTCGTCATGTGAAATGGAAAAAGATTCCCAAGAATTATGTCAAGTTGAGACATAGCAACAAGCCATTCAGCTGCATAGGGTTTGGAACTAAATTTTGTGCAACCATACTAGTGGTAAATAAAGTCTACGCATACTTTACAAACTTTTCATTTGAACATAATGTTTATCGTCGCTGCATGTTCAGATACCGAACTTTTAATTACGTTTTCTGGCTTTACAATAGCAGTTTGCGTCAAAAGGGGAAAAAAATCCAGATCCATGCATGCAAATAAAATAAGAGTATTCAGTCCTACGATTCAGCGCCTTGTTTGCATGAAGTCATTGAACTAAGTTCCAAACAGTTGCATCCTCAGTCATGAAAAGTGCTTAAAGAGCCTCACAGGGCACACTTGATTCACACCTAGGCTAAAGAACCAGATCATTGTACTCTTACAGACTAAATCAGTTTGAGTGCAAGTTCCAGAATGAATAAAAAGACGGCATCCTTCATACATAGGTTATGATTTCTCTTGATTTAATGAAGGATGATTATACCATAAAATGGTTTTGATAAGAGTGTTTCCCTTTTTATTGCATTCCTAGTTTTTTCACAGGGACTTTAAGTTTTTAAATAATGTTGTGTAATCCAGCCATTTATATAAAGATGTTATCAACCAGGTTCTGATAATGGTCACAACTTATTTGGTTTGGGTTTTTTTTGCAGTCTGAATATGCTAATAATAACAACCAAAAGCCAGCTTATTGTCTGTTTAAAAAACAAACCAAAAAATCACAACTCGGCAACACATCCTGCAAAGCTTTAAAATTCAGTGAGCATGAAATAGTTTAAATTTCCCACATTGGATCAAGAATTGAATGGGTCCTTACTGTAATACCAAACTCATTATATTCCAAGACAGTGTTGGGGAGTTTTTGAGAGTCAAGTGTTTTGAGGTCCCAAGGAATGGTGGGGTCAGTGCACATGATTGAAAAAACATGTCGTCCAATTAATATTATCAAGTTTAGTGGGGACTCTACAATTATAACAGCAATAATAAACATCTCTGTCCAGTATGGGTGTTAATGGGTTATAAACACAAATCAGTTGTGTAAACACGAGCATGTGTTTGTTATTGTCTTTCAGTCAGTCTATTTCATTGCTAAAATCACACTGAAAAGCATAAGTCAATTAGTAGTTAGAATTTTGACAAGATTAAGCTAAAGAGAACAAATCTGAACATTCTGTTCAACATATTGAACATGTTCCATATTGGTTGTGCTCCTGTTCTGATAGACATTGTACACACAGGAATGACGATGTCAATATGTTTGCAGTATGTACAAAATATGAAATGCCCTCCCTCTCCTGCTGGTGTGCTTCATCACATAAAACTCCATTCTCAAGGAGTTTTGAAATATATTTTTGCTGGGCGTTGCTGATAACGAATTGGTTCCTAAATTGTCGTAAAAAATGAATCACACTTGAAGACTACTCTGACAACTGAAATAATCATGCTATGGAGCAAAATCCAACTTAATAGAAACGTTGCCACTGTTCACAAACTTTTCAGTAATCTTTAATACAGATGCTTTAAACATTTCTCTTTCAAAGCAGTGATATGTAATAACTTTTGTTCTTCAACACGTACATAATGTCTCTTTCATTACCTACATTGGATTGTTCCACTTTGCAAATTAATACATTTGACCCACCCACTGCAGTCTTCAAGGACTTAACACATCATATTAACTATTGTCAGCCAATTTTATATCTAAAATTGTGGTTTATAGCTGACCCCTTTGCCTTTAATTGCCCCAAGGATAGTTTTACATCAGTTCCAAGCAGGACTGTTTACCATTCATCGCATACATTTTACAAGCATATACTGAGTGGTGTTTTTTTTTCTTTTCTTTTTTCAAAGAAATGTTTTTTGAAACATGATTTTTTTCTAAGGGTTTGGGAGTAGTAATGGGTTTCGTTTTTTAGAATTTGATTACATGTACTATTAAATGACAGTAATCACTTCTTTTTAGATACATCCATATTACTTTTTAAGGTTATTATTTCTACACTCCAGGAAAGGGGCCCCGAGTGGCCGAGTGGTCTAAAGCGCTGACCGTTACGGATCACTGCCATCTCACCTCTGTCTGCGTGCGTTCGAGTCCAGGCTCGGCTAACGTGGGTACGTGAGAAAGCCTGCCAGTAGCTTCTCGTGGGTTGGTGGTTCTTCCCAGGATTTTCCAGGGTTCTTCCTCCACCATTAATACTGGCCGCCATGTATAGCCTATCTTGCGCTGAAAAATGGCGTTAAACCCTATAACAACAACAACAACAACAACAACACTCCAGGAAAATCAAGGTTAAAGTTCATAGATATTTTGACATTATCCAGAAGGTGTGATCCATTACAAATAGGATTGAATGTCATGCATTGTGTTGTCAAACTGAATGCTGTGCACATTGACAGAATTTTGTCATTTATTATGATAAATACCTGCATCCTCTTTTCTTGACCCTTTTTAATACTTGGCAATCATTGTAAAACTCCATAGAGCTCAATAATTTTGTCTTCAAGTTTTTTGATGACATTTTAGATTTTGTAACATTCGACAATCAGGATTTAATTGACTTTGTTCAGACTGTATTAGTATTAAATATTTGAACAGTGATAATTTAGTTGTAGTAAATGCATGTAAGCATGTTCAAATAATAAAAAAAAGAGCGTGCTGTGAGATTTGTTCATGATCACTGCACAAGCAGTAATCATAAACTCTTATGGCAAAAATGCCAATCCTAAAGGTGTGTAGATTTTGTGCTATAGCTCTAGGAACTTTCATAATTCTAAATAAGCATGCTTCCAAATGTTTGAATGGTTCAATATGTTTTAAACACAATTAATACAATTTTAGATATTCAACATTTTAAATGTCCCAAGAACTGAAACCTCAACATTGACAAAATAACCTTCAAGATATTTTAGCTGCCATTATATGGAATAACTAAATCACTTTATGGAGGAATCAAATTTTAATTCATTTAGATCAATAATTACATCCTGGAACGGTAAAGACTGTAAATGGAATATTGGCCAATAATATTCCCCCCCCCCCCCCCGGCATTATGACAGTTAATGTTTGTGTTAATGGGTCTTTTAAATCTCTCCTTGTCTTTTGTACTATCAAGTGCCCTACTGTTAGCTCCTTTCTTTTTAAGGCAGGCCAGTGCTCAAAGAAAAATTTATTTAGACACAGGCCTAGGGCTGGTGGTGACTTAAATAAACTTGCAAGCCCTGACTGAAATTCCTCAAGCCCAGACTCCAATTTCCATATGCCCAAAATTTAATCTTTTTTAATATTGTCACATAATGTTGCAATAGCTACAATTCGAATATATTTCAATAGGGTCCAAGGGGTTTGACGGTAATGCAAGTTTCATTAGCGTGTTCACCATTACACTCACTAGGGTCTGGATGATCCAGGTGTTCGAACTTCTTCGCTGGATTCTCTGAGTGAATCCTGGTCAGAACTGAGTTGACTTAA
>JAECUM010007864.1:0-49649 GCA_016617855.1 Megalonaias nervosa | reverse complement strand
GTAAAACAATAAATTCTACAGAGCTGTTTTTCTTTTATATTCAAATTCCTTAGACAGACAATGTTTCCAAAAAATTCATCTGAATAGAATATTTGAAAATATTCCAAAGCTTTCCTGAAGCCATCTAACACTCAGGTGGGTCCAACTCTCTCAGAAAACTGTAACAAATCTCTTTGGTTTTCCAACTTCATCCAAACAAAATTACGTGGAGCGTACAGTTCCTCCGGTTCAAAACCTTCCAAGTCCTCTTCATCGTCATCACTGTCACCCACAAGCGCATGCCATTGTCTCTCCAGACATCTTCTCTCATTTTCATCCAACTGTACTAGGTCGAAATTGGTAAAATCCTCTGATAATTCAAAATCTGACACTTCACTCTAATCTGATCTTTCTTCGAACTCCGCCATTTTGGATACAAATTTCACCATTCGGAAAACTCATTAAAAGTGCCTACTTTGTTGCATATTTCTAGTTGTATATAAGCTAAACTCATGAGATAATACAAATATAATATCAACATTACAAGAAGGAAGTTATTAGAGGTATCCCAAAATTTATATAGTAGGGTACTATAATGTTACAGAAGAACACTGCTCCAGACCTGTAAAGCGGTCCATAGTGTTTACGGACTTACTTCCCCTGGACCAGAAAACCGGTCCATAGTGATGAAAGGGTTAAAGATGAAATAAAAAAAGTGAATGAATCTGGGCATTTGTTTCATCTTCCAGTGTCTCGGAAAATTTATAGACTTGAAATAATCTAAATAGCAACCCCAGTGCAGGGCATATATCTCTTAGAATTGTCCCAGTTTTACATGGTCACTCCACTTTTTCCATATGTTAGTAACTTTCTGTATTAAAGACTGATATAAAATATATATGAAATAAAAGCCAAGAAAATTATCTTTCTAAATATGTATTACTTGTTAGTGTTATTTATTTGGATTTACACTTTATCGCAGGTTGAAAAGTAAATTACAGGTAATTTACGCTTCCCGCACAAAATCAATACTGCCTTGACCTGTGTGTAACGTGTGGTTCATTTGGAAAATTATGCGACCGGGTTAATGACTATGAATATTCATGAAAATTTCCAGCCAATCAGAAAATTGAATGATGGTTAGTGCAGAATTTGAAGAATTAAAATATCACAAGCCATGCTGAAGATATAGTGAAATAAATTCAAGTGCCGATCGTACGCGATCCTCATAGTTTACAAACGTTCTTCACACGTCATTAGATTGTACATATTCTCATCTTTAATTTCATATATAAAATGTCTGTCGCAAAAGAGATTTAGTGTGCGAGATTTTGCTTTAAAGGAAAGGACTTTTGAGTTTTTGCACTTCGCTGAGCATGTACTATGGACGCCATCTTGAATATATTACGATGTTAGTAAACAAACGTTTGTAACCAGTAGTTCAATGCCATATCGATTAGTAAATGTCCATAATATAGTGTCTACAACTTGTGGCTAACAAATACATGGTTCTAAATCGAGTTTTATCATATATTCTTTTATTTTAAAAGCGATCGTCTTTTGAGAATTTGTCGAGACGACCGTTCTTCATAACCATGCGATATCGCAGTTAACATCGAATTTAGCTTTCTCGTTCAAATCGTTTAAACAATACCAAAAAAAAATTCTTTTAAATGATGTGTGAAGAACTGCTATACAGACTAAGATGTGTTTTATCAACAATGAAAACAAATTACAACTCAATTATTTCAACCGAATGGTGACATTTATATTAAAGTAGGAAGTAAAATATGAGATTTTCCAATTACCATGACAATAATTAAACTTGAAATTTTATGCATAATCCATGATTAGTAAAGCCTTGGATTTGATACATAGTTACCAGCATTAACTTTATTAAAATTTCTATTTGAATGGTTTTGCTGTGGAGAAAAGAAACATTTTTGATTTAACACCATATATGAACATGTTGCTGTGTGTGTTAGCACACAAAATATTACAAACAAAATTTAAATATTGGTGAGATTTTTCTTGAAATAACTTTCCCTGTTGTAAACGTACATCTTCAATAATGGCAGATACGAGTCCAGCATGTTGTTTTACATAAAGCTGGAAAGTTTTATGAATTTATCATTAAAAATAACAAAATTACATCAATTTATGTCAAATTTCCTTTTTTTCTGGTACCATGGATTTATCGCGTGTTACAGTATTATTATAAGGAAAAAGGTGAGCAAATTGATAGAAAATTGGCAACTTTAAAATGTCATAAGTTTACTTCTAGTAGAGATATTTTCAAAATTTAAACTGTTCTATGCTGCTTGAGATGAGATCTATCATTTAACAGTGTTTTAAAAGCAATTAAATGACAATGAAAAATCAGCTGGGGTTGCTAATCTAAAGAACAGAAAGTTATCTCTTCCTTCATTCCTTCTAGATACACACACAGTTAAAAAATGGCTTGTTAATCATTATAAAATCAGCTTTTTCTTGGTGTCAAATATTGCTTCTTTTTCAAATGATTATCGTATACATACAGGGGTCAAGCTCGACTTGAATTTTACAGAGAAGTGACTTTTCCTTTTGGACAGAACAGGGAGAAGTGGACTCGAAGCAAGAAACGCAATATATATATGTGTGTGTTCTCTTATTTGAATTTGCCCTCAGTTTCCCAGTATTCGTAGTTATTTTGGCCATATGACTCTAAAAGGGAATAATAGAAACTACATTGCAACAAATTTTAACTGAGTAACCAGATTACATTATTGTAATTGCAAGTTAGTAAAAATGCTTCATCAACTTCCCTTAATCAATTTTTTTAATTTTTATTTTTTATACACTTTCTAAAAGCTCACAGTAATGGCACACATTTGAAACAACCCCTGTACCATGTACATGAAGGCAAATGCGCACGGGTCTTCAGATCATACTGTTTGTCCTAATTTCTTTGTTGCAGATAAAACATTACCATAACTATTCATAATTAACACACTAAAGTGCATAAAATTACAGACATGGATCCTTTATAGTTGGTATATGAACTAAACCCTTCTTTCCAACCGAATCAGGGGGTCCCCAAGTGGTCTAAAGTGCTCACCATTACGGATCACCATAGCTGCCAACTGTCCCGTTTTTTCCGTATTTGTCCCGTATTTTGGACCTGAATACAGGTGTACGGGGTTTTTTTTGCCAAAAATGTTTTTTTATATTAAAAAAAATAATAAAAAATGTCCTTCCTTTCCTTCAGTTTAGAACGGGCAGTCAGTTTCATTCTGATAGAAATGTATCGCATGTATATAGGAATACAGTTCTACAATATGATTGGTTCATTCGAAATCGAGGCTACCATGCTTGTCTTTATCCGCCATATTGGATTTCGCAAACAATTACCGCTACCACTGTCTCATCTTCGTAATATTCAACTTCTAATCATGTTGAATAGGAAATCAGAATATTCAGAATTTTCGCCAGAAAAAACAAGAAAACAGAACTGAAAGGACAATTGTGCTGTCTTGTTTAGATTTGTGAAATCATCTAGTAAAGGAGAAGACTTTACGTTTTGCAAATTGTGTAATGTGATTTCGCTATTGGGCATGGAGGTGCACATGAAATACAAGAGCACAAAAAAGCTAATAAACATCAGCTTGCTGCTTCATCATACACAACTCAGCCTGAACTTTGATGTATATAAATACCAGAGAGAACTTTCCTCTTTCAGTTACTAATGTTGCTGGCGATTTATTTTGCACATGTTTTCCAGACAGTAAAATCGCAAAGGATTACTCGTATGCTAGAATGAAAACAATTCAGTAAGCAAATCACACAGAATTGAGATTATCAATGAAAGTTGGTACATTGGAATCGATAATGATTGGGAAAAAAAACAAGGTGTTGAAAAGGCTCCTATAAGCCTTGCACTCTTGCACCTTCTGAATGGGCACCCGAATGGAACGGTGCCCGTTCAGAAGGTGCAAGTGTGCAACACATCCATCTTTGATATCAAATAATTATGTAAGGCTCTGTCCTACCTTACTGATGGTTGTATATGTTGTAAGTAGTTGCATATGCATTAAAATTTAAAAAATCATTATTTGGTCCTGAAAATCAGTATATTTGTCATAAGCAATCAGTATTTTTGTACTTGGGGGTTGGCAGCTATGGATAACTGCCATCTCACCTGTCTACGTGGGTTCAAGTCTTGGGCTCAGCCAATGTGGGTATGTGAGAAGTCTTGCCAGTAGCTTATCGTGAGTCAGTGGTTCTTTCCGGGGTTTTCCCCGAGTTCTTCCTCCACCATTTATACTGGCCACCATGTATAACTATCTAGTGCTGAAAAATGGCATTTAACCCTATAACAACAACAACAATTGAATCAACACAGATGTGAGTGCATCTATTTTTCGAAGAAGGGGTTTTCGTAATACAATCACTCACTCACTTCATTACAACAGTCCAACAATAGGATTGTAAATTTATGGTTTATTTATTTGTCTGTGTACTTGTAGTAATTTGAGGCATTGGTTAAATAGTATTTGCTTCACTGTTTCTTTCCGTATTTTCACAAATGCGAGTCACATCCGAAAACAACTTTGACCTTACAGCGCATCGAGCGAATTCCACAACATAGCATTGTCATATATGTTTCTGACCTTCATAATTGCATTTGAAAATTAAATCTTAAATAACACAATACCTGGGCTTTGCTTTCTATGAATTGAACATTTTTTCTGAATATATTTGTCCAATGCTTTATGAAAACAGACAAGCTAATAAAACTTACTTCCTAGACAGCGATGTCCATCATTAGGGATTTCCCTGTTACTGGTTCACTTAAAGTTTCAAAGTTTATGACAAAATAGTGTACAAGAGGCAGTTAAATTATCCATATCACCGATTCTGTTCTTAAAGCACTAATTGCTATTTACATACTATATTTAAAATTTCAGAACACAAGTTTGTATGTCTTTATTATGAAGGGATAACATGCGGAAATCGGGCATTGATAGTTGGTAACTTACTCAGGAAAGGGTTAATGGTCAATCAGCTATCAAAATACATCGGTGAATATGCAAGAGTCTGTCAGCGTAATTGATATCGGCACTAGCTACATGATGGCTTGATGAATACATTTCGGTACAATATAACACTAGAACATACCTGGCTAAGACAAGGGGGCATCTCAGAATGTATGGTCAGTTAATGTTCCTCTTAAAAAATCACAGGGCGAAGTCATTTTCTCTTTCCTAACAGAAGAAAGCGAAGTTTACCTTTTTTAGGCAACTTAGTCACTTCACTTCACCTGGTAGTGTGACCCCTTTACATACTATTTTCAGAGATAGAAATGTTCCCCTTTTTTTGGTAAAATTTCCAGCAGACATTTTTTCCTTCTTTTTTTTTAATCAGAATTTTTGTTCCTGGATGTAATTCAGGTAGGAAAGAAGGTATCAAAACACCAAGATACAGTATACTGGAAGTTATTTGTGCAGGCGGGAATACAGAACATGTGCATTGGCTTTGTATCAAACATCATTTTCGGTTTCAAAATCACTCGGTGCATTTCCAGTTACACTTGCCCAGCTCCTCCAATCTGATTTACTTTAAAGCTTTAAAACCATTGTCTTCATTCCTATCTTCAGCCAGTACTTGTTGAATGAAATCATGATGCGAGGATGAACCATGTTGAGTCAGCCATTTGGGGTTTTCTTGCTAGCCTGTATTGAAAATGGGTTATGCTTACCAGGAATAGTACCTCGTATTTGGTTAGCAGTCCCACTTACTCACTCACTGAATTTTATTCTGGACAGAAGTTTGCATTTTTTCACCCTGGTACTCTACTTTGATATGTAGGAAGGTTTTTGTTAATATGCATTTGTTATTTAATCATGATTACATTATCAAGCCAATGTCATTGACAATATTTTTTCAATTGGTGCCCAAACAAATTAAAGTTAATACAACATTCCTGTTAATGAAATTGATTGTCTTGTTTTCAGGGCAATGAACACGCTCTATACCCAGCAGGCACTTTTGAGGTAACTTTCTTGCTCCAGAGATATAAGAACTAATGGTACGATAAATAATGGACACTAGATTCATAATGTTTGATAGATCTTTGTGAAAATTCATTGTTTGATTTGAATAGTTATCATCTGTGATTACAGGAGTTGGAGGCAATCAAAGCCAGGGTGCGAGAAATGGAAGAAGAGGCAGAAAAATTGAAGGAAATGCAGAGTGCTGTGGATGAACAAATGAACATGAAATCTCCAACATTATGTAATACATATTGCTCTGTACACAAAACCATCTTCAAACATACTGATTTCTCAATTTATATATCTTTACAAACTTTTAAAAAAATATGTGGGGATATTGAGATATTCATATCTTCATAGTAATGTTATGGTTTGATTGACATTTTTTGTTGCGTGTTTCCTAACCCTATTATACCATTATACTTAGCAATTATCATAATGAAGCCAAGACAATTAATTATCTGGTACATTCTCTTTTCCCTGTCATGGCCTAAGTGGTTAGAGCATCTGCCTCACATGCAGGAGGTCTCTTGTTCGAGCTATGCCCAAGTCATAGCAAAGACTTACGGTACTAACAGCAGCAACGCTTGGTGCTCAGCATTAAGAGGTTAGTGTTAGGACTGGTTGGCCTGGTGTCAGGATAGTGTGACTGGGTGAGACATCTTGCTACATGTCTGCAGCATGATGCCCCAGTGCTAGATGTCACTATAAACTGCCACACTGCAAACATTGTAATGATATGGCTAAAAAAATTGTTCAAAATCCAAATCACACACACACACACACACACAAACTGTCAAAGATGAGTTCATATGAGCTTTATGTACTGATACTCGAACATCACCAGTCAAATGGAACTTTTACCTAGTGTTTCATCAGAAGTTCTTTTCCTGAAAAATAAACATATTGCTGACTTGTTTATGAGTTGGCATACTTTTCTGCGCCCTTTTAAAAAGTCTCCACTGATATTGTTGATTCTTATAGAAAATACATGACTTAAGTAGCAGTTGTTATTGTTATATATATCAATGATTTTACAATATTATCCAAATCAAACGCTTTAAAAAAGCTTTGATTACATTGCATCATTACTAATAAATTAAAACACCATTACAACAAAATCAGACATAATCAATTGCAGATACCACCTGAGAAAACCTTGGACTTTTTGAGGGAAAGCTGATATATCACCAAAGAAAGATTTTATATTTATTTGTGTACCGTTACACTCTATCATGGATGCTTCATGTTCATATTTATTTGGGGAAACCTATGCTGGTGCAGAGGCAAGCATGCTGAACTTGCATCGGAAAGAATCCTATTTTAAATCCTACTTTTAGGTGTCGGATTCAGCCTTGGCACTAAATGACCTACTTGTGGTGGTGTTTTACAAAGTTCCAAAATAATCCAAACCAAATCAATTACATTTATTTGGAAGGGTTTATTTTCCAAAGTTTTTGTGCACTTCCTCATAATTACATAAATATTTATCAAATTTACATAGGTTGAATCAAAATCATAAACACGTTATTAGATACACAAAGAAAAGTATGGTGATGCATGAATTTGTTCATTATACGGATTATTGATGCCAATGATATTCCAATGGTTCATTATTTTTGTTGACTTTATTTTCTTTCACATGACTGTTATTGCCATTGTTACAAAAGCATCAGTTTACATCCAGTCTCATGCAGTTTCCACAACACTGCAGTACACTTGGATAGCAAGTAATCTTATCAGTACATCATTACACATCATTTTGAGGTATGCAGTAAGCATGAATTTTACAAAAGTAGGCATCTGTCATACTATGCTGTCCAATTTCAGCGGCATTCCCAACAGTGGAAGAGAAGATCGAAGCAGATGGAAGATCCATATATGTTGGAAATGTAGATTATCAAGCAACGGCGGAAGAGTTAGAGCAACATTTTCATGGCTGTGGCTCAATAAACAGGGTCACCATCCAATGTGATAAATTTTCTGGACATCCTAAAGGGTAAGAATACAGGGTATAATGGAAACTAACATGGTCTTATTGTTGCCTTTATTGTCAAGATGATACAATAGTGCTGCTATTTTCATGATTTTAAAAACCATGTAAAAAAATCGTTCTGCTAAAAAAGAACTACATACACATAAAGCGCTGGGAGAGATTTCATCACTTTTTATGCATGAATAACAGAAATTTTATAGGAAATATTTGTAATTACACTAGAATTTTCTTGCCTCATAGTCTGCCCGAACCCCATGGATCACTTGGATAGGTGGTTGATTTGCATTTCAACAAGACTATTGAGGTTCTTTATATGTAAAAGAGAGAAAGAATAGTTCCTGTGCTTAAAATTCTGTCTAAAGTTTATTAAAAGTTTCATATGTGTGAACTCTAAAATCGGCCATGGATGATGCATTCGGTAATTACAAAACCAGTATAAATAGACCAATAAACATGATCCTTAGGTGTTATTCATTAGCTGTAGTAAATAAAACAATTTATGGGGTGGGGTATCATTCATTGCTTTCAAAACTGATCTCGCTCCTCTTTCCTTCCTTCCTCCCCCCCCCCTCCCCGGAACTGGTTGGTTGCCTTTAACAGCACTTTTAACACATTATTGACTGTATTGTGACATTGAAATGGAAGCAAAGTGCTTTTCCCAGTGACACACTGAGAAGAAGGAAAGATTCAAATTGGCTGCTCTGATTACACACAGTATTCTGAGAAATGATGTTTCACATGTTAGACCATGAAATCTTTATGATTATACCTTTTGCTGATCTCAGAATATGCTTTCATTATCAAAGTATATGCCATGTTGTGTAACAAATCAGGTCATCCAGCCATTTGTTTTCATCCTGTAGATATGTATGTGAATTCGTGTTACCATTTTGTTTCTGAATCCTTTCATCTGGTTTTCTGTAAATTTTATTGGATGTGCTTTTTTTTAAATAACATTTTCCTAGGTGCTTAAATGTAGAAAAACTTGTGATTAAAGTGATTTTTTCTATATTTGGACCAAATTTTAAAGGGGGGTAATTTACAAATAAATAATGGCATTTGACATTCCATTTTTGCAGTTTCATCCATTGTAAAAGTTTGCCAACTCATTGTAAATATTTTGGAGAAAATGGCAACACCTGGCAAAGCAGGATGTCTGGCATTGGCATAAATGCTCTAAAAGTTTTCATGCAAACTCTGAAAAAGCAAGATACCTTGTACCACATTGACATTTTTTGATTAAAAAAGCTAAATTTCTTATATACAATGTTGAACCCAAAGTACAACATCATTTTCAGTAGCTTTCAAAGTTATTGTCATTTGTGTAGTACTTTGCAGTTATGTTAGTGGACAACTGATAATTTCAAAGCGTATGCACTATTGTTCCATGCTGAATCTGAGACATGATGTTGCACATGTTAGACTATGAGATCTGATGATTACAGTATACACTGATATCGGATAATTGAGCAGTTTTCATTAAATTTGCAACATAGTTGTGATGTTCATTTACATTAAAAAGTGAAAAAGACTATACAGATTTTTATACGTTCTGACGTGATGATCATTGTGGCCATTGGATAAACTCGCCTAGCTACAAAGTAGAGGGGAGCCATTGTACTGCTGCCTGGGTTCTTCATCCACACTGATAAAAGTGTGTGCGTGTGTGTGTGTGTATATATATATATATATATATATATATATATATATATATACACAGTAGTCCCCCTCTTACAAGGCCACCCCTATTGCAACAGGAAAGTGGCCTTATAATGTGGGTGGCCTTTCTAGAGGGGGATGACAAATGCGAATAGTAAATACATGTACATACATGTATATAGAAAGTCACAACTACATTTAATTCTAAAACATTTAATATTTTCATTTAAAAATCACATGCACATTGTGAAATCAATGTGAAACAAACTATTTCATCATTTTCAAAAGAATGCTATGAATAACTATTAATATACATGTAGTTTTAAAACTGTCTTTATAATAATGTTGGAGATCACATCTGTCACCAACAGACACTTAAATACAATACCAATGTTCCTAAGAATTCTTACGCTTGAAAAATTTATCCAGTGTTGGACTTGAAATCTGTGCAGCCATCCGTTACTTATGGTAAAGTCGTCATATCCCATTTCAACTGACAAAATTGTTGCTTTTTCTTGGATCATTCGACCGGTGAGTGGAATGTTCTTTGCACGCGCAGTGCAAAACCATTCAAAAACCATTTCATTCAAATCAGGATACAAACATCTGGCTCTAACAATCTTCCTTTCTCCATCCATTCCACCTTCCCATTTCTGCAGAATTGTTTCCCTATCTTTCACAATATTGTTTATCTGAGTCTTTCCGACATCAAATTTTTCTGCCAGGATCCTCAAACTCTCCCCCTTTTCGGTCAATTGAATTACTTTCACTTTCTCTTCTAAACTGAAATTTTTCTTTTCCTCGATGACATGTTGATCTTTTTGCAATAACTTTTTCCAGTGTTGCCAACTACAAGACTGAATAAAAAAAATTTCTACATTTAAACAAAATGCCATGATTTTAAAGATGGCGATCTTCTCACGTGATTCATTAGTCGCAGTCTGGTACCCTATTGATTTTACATTGTTTTACAGTAAGTGACAGAAGCCAAAACGGCTTCGATATGTACGCAGAATCGACCTGAACAGTAGCACCTCACGGCCATTAGGATTTGCAATCTTGACAATTATTGTCAGTAGTAATAGCCACTAATTATGGAAGTGAACAAGCTCAACATCTTACAAAGGAAGCCATAAAGGTTATCAAACCATTTTCCCACTGACTTGTGTATTGTACATCAGTACTGCCACTTCTCAGCTGTTACTACTGTTAATAATTGTAATCTTAACAATTATCAGTGGCTAAACCGGACATCTCATGATAACACAGCAGTAAGGCTAATCGGATTACGTGTACTTACCTTTTTGTATGGATTAAAATTTGAGTCTTTCTCGGTTTTATGGAATAAATGTGGCTTCTCGTGAGGCATAAATGATATAATATTAACCTTAGTGGTACATGTACTTTAGTCAACACTTCTTTCAGTAACGAAAACCTGACATCGGGAAACAGAAATCGGATTACTTAACACACATTATGAATAAAATTGGTTCTGGATACATATTACAAAATAAAATGCGGCTGCTTGTGAGGGGTAAATTTTATATTTTTGCACAAATATGCTGGTCGCGTTAGTCGGGTGGCCTTTCGTGAGGGGTACTTTTGAACACAAATTCGTCGGTGCCTTCGGATTCTGGCCGTAAGGAGTGGGTGGCCGCTGGTGAGGGGGCCGTTCAAGAGGGGGACTACTGTGTATATATATATATATATATATATACATACACACACACGCACATACACAGGCTCGCTGAGTGTTTTGCACACTAAATAAATACATTTGGACCTGTAAACTTGGTGAATTGATATATCCTACTCTGCAACAAATGTAGGTCACTTTGACCTATATGTCATGGTTAACTGACTTTCATTTTGTAGTTTGTTAAATCTCAAGCGCTGTTCATGATTGTTTCATCAAGCTTGACAGTTTTATGTATTTCTGTCTGTACCAGACCTTGTCAAAACATAAAGGTGGTCACTATGGCCTACACCTTACATTTTAACTAGGTTTTTTGTTCAGCTCAGGATATTAACTGTTATACATGCACCTATACAGTTTGTAAGGGGATGCGTCTTGATAGGTGTATACATACATATATATATATATATATATATATATATATATATATATATATATATATATATATATAGATACATATACACCCTCATTACAAATGTATGTCACTGTGACCTCTATTTGCGCATCACTGACTTTGGTTAAATTGTGTTTTAATCCCGTTTCTCAACATCTGTTCATACTAGAATCATCAAACCAGAAGATTGTATGCATCTCTATTCATACTATACCCATACCACACAAGAATATCACTGACTTGCATTTCAATATTTTAGTGGCTTGATTGATTTATTTAAATTTTACAGCACACTAACACCAGAAAAAGTGGCACAGTTTCTGAATAAAGGTACTATACTTTCATCACATGTATGTAGGTCACTTGCTATATTTATTGCTTCAAATGGACTGCATACTGTCTGCTTTTCATGTGCAGCCTCACCTAAGGTTAAGTTAATTATTGATGCAATGAACTATGTACTGCTGTCACTCCAAGGTTACTCAGAGCTATGGGTGGACAATGATGATCGCTTTCCCGGCAGATTTTAAGAATGATGATTTTGAGAAAATAAATTCAGAACAAACCATGATTTGATAGAAAAGAATATTCTTTAATTCTTTTGTTGTTTAAGTCCAGTCACAGTAATGGTGGATAGGTAGGTAGTTTCACAATGTTTTACCACAGTGAGGTGAAACAATGCACCTGTGCCGCTTATCAATAGGATTCACGATACACAGTCTTCAATATGATACATTATCAATAAACATAATAACTAGATGGTTTTTCCAGCATTAGAAGGTCTGTTAGTGGTATGTGGTGCCCTTGTTTGTGATTTACTGGATGTACATACATGCCAACCATTACGCTTTTGGCGTAATCATTATGCTTTTTTTCACTAAATTACGCCTTACGCGTAAACATATCCGGATTACGCGTTTTTGGTATATCCCGCTCCAAAAAAATTTATAATTTGTTTTCTCATTTTTATTAACATCCCAATAATCCCACAGACCGTATTCTAGAAAAGACGGCTTCTACCTAACTACGAGATAAGAGTACTCTTGTCCATAGACTGGCATGCACTTTACTAACAGTGGTATGTTCTATTTTTAGCAGCTGCCCTATTTCCATGAAACATGCTGGATTCTACTTTCAAACTGTGACCTAGGTTTCTATTTATAGCAGCTCAGCTGTATCGCTTAGTTAGGAGAGAACAGACTGGTTTTCTAATTTGTAATCTTTGCACGCAGATTCTTTGTTCTTTTTTATATCTGGTACAGAACCAGTCTGTAGGTATTTGGCGCTAAAAGTCAAGTCAGATTTATTCTAGTCGACGTGTGTGTTACGAGCAGAAATGTTTTTCAGATAATTTCACAGACGGATTAGAAAAAGACGAAAAACAAATTCAGAGATGAATACATGAATTACATAATACAGCGTTTCATTCTAGGGCAGCTTCACGGCCATTGCAGGCCGTGTGGAAAGGATTTTAATATTGGTCTTGGTAGTAAAACAAAGAAACCTTGAATCAGCTGGTTTTACTAACTACAATACCTAGGTAACTTCTTTTTTTACAGCAGAGCTCAATTGTGGATACAAAATTTTATAAATGCAGAGGCGTTATTTACCGAGTTCTTAATAGAACACATACTACCCCTAGCGGTAGAAGACTACATTGGTGCTTTGTTCAAACGGATGTTTCCTGATTCCAAAATTGCCAAAAATATGCATACATGTGCAAGAAGAAAATCATCTAATATTGTTAGGTATTTAGAAGAAGATACTGAATCACTCAAAATTGCAGAGGCCATGAAAATTGGGCTGTTTGGTATTGCCACAGACAGGAGTAGTGATTATGATGACAAAAAGTTTTACTCAGTCTGTTTAAGAGACTCTGACAACGAAAAGGGAAAAGTCAGAGTGCTCTTCTTTCATTACCAGAATTAACAGTAGATTCCACTGGAGAAAACATTTTGATTTGCTTGTTAATGCTTTGAATAAACATAAGTTGGCAGAACTGTATGGGGTTTTCAGCTGATAAAGCATCAGTGATGACTGGAATTCATAAAGGAGTTGCATTCTATATTTTGAAAAATGTCTCCATCAGTGTACATATCAGGTTGTCCCTGTCATATGATGCACCTTGCTGCAGGAAAGGCAGCCGATAAATTAGAAGGAGAACTTCTGAAGTGTCAAGTTGGCATTCTACCTGACAATGTACTTCCTGTGGACAGAGTTGATCTGCAGTGGCACCTTATTTCCCAGCTAAAAGACCCAATAACTGGAAGATATAAATTTTCTCTTCTTTGTCAGGTTATGAAAGGAATATTGGTTCTTTACCATTCTAATGCTGACTGTGAGAGATTGTTCAGTATTGTTAACAAAAATAAAACTGAATTCAGATCCAGGCTCAGAAACCTAGCACTTAGTGCTCTACTTTGTGCAAAACATTCATAGTTTCAGCTGGTACAAAGTGTTTTGAAATGCATTATGAGAGTCTGTTGCTTTTTAAAGCTAAAAGCGCTACATATGAAAACTTGAAGCAGTTATTGATGTTAAAAGACTAAAGGGGTAAATAAATCATTTTGTACATATGCTTATTAAATTTTATCATGCTATATGTGGATTACTCATTTTCTGCTCAGATTACTCTTTTTGTCCACTTGGATTACACTTTTTCCTCACCAGGGGTTGGCTTGTATGGATGTATTTTCAGTATGCAGATTACAGACATGTACTTACTCAGTTGATCTTACCCCCAATATAGTTCTGTAGTACATGATCCCGTAGGGCTAAATTGTTTAAGAAAAGAAAGGAAAATTGCATTCTGCTTTTAAATTGAGTTTATTTTAGTTTGTTCTTATATTCTGCCTTGCTGTATTTGCTGAAAGGGCGATTGACCAGCATGCTATATATTTATTTTTTTTTGTCTAACCAGCATGTACATAGAACTTCATATATAATGCCATTTTCATGGTCAAAATCACCCTCTTTATCCCCAGTATAACTTTTCCCAGCTGTAGTAAACTGATATACTTCATGACTTTAAAAATTATTGTCATCATAACTATCACAAGCCACTATTTGCCAAATGATGTAACTAATAATGCAGATGGCAGGTTCCAAGTTGGATTTCATCAATGCTGTAGTTCTGTCTCATATGTCAACAGATTAAAGACATACAGAATGTTATCCTTGCAGTTTCTGAAAAAAGTAAATCCTCTTCGTATCGATTTTATGTAGGTATGGCCCGAGTATGCATTCAAGTATGGTAGTCTTGTTAGTACACCTCTCAATAACTTGCGCAAAATGGGGTCCACAAATAGGGACCGCACTATAAGCGAGGGCATGAGTTACCGAGGGAACTTGAAAAAAATCAGCTAAAACATTGAAACAATCGGGGGGGGGGGCGGTAAGGAACTAGGCTGTTTAATGACTGAACCCTCGTTTAACACTCATGTCGATAATAATTGTTACACCACTCCCTCGATAACTCGCGCACAACAGGGTCCAAAAACATCGACCGCGTTATAAGCGAGGACGCGAGTTATCGAGGGACCTATAACAAACAACAAAACTAACAAAGGGATCGACGTAGAGGCAAAAGGGGGTTGGGGGTTGGGTTGGCATGTTAGTGTTGAATGCTCAATTAATAATCGTGCTAAGATTAACTGTGAATAAATATCTCTACATAGCAGTGTACTTTGTTTACTTTTTTCCTCACAGAGTAACATTAATTTCAGGATAACTTACAGTATATTGAGGAGATCATCAAAAGATTATTCCACATGGTTTCCTTTCGCTTAACACATGTACGACTTCGCATATTGTGTACTACGTCACAAATTTTTGTGTTGAATTGGATAAATTCTAGTTTTATTGTTTGATCCAAAGTAGACTTTTTTTTTTCAAAAGATCGACACTCATTTCGAAGAAACATTGTCGATCGAACGATGGGTAGATTTGATTGCGGTAGAAGTAAAATGAAAAAAAAAAATTTTTTACAAGGGTTAACCATTACCAACATGAATTTAATGGGTCTACAAATTTAAAATAACGTAAATTAGAACACGATAATACTTGCAGTTTGTGACACGTTTGACAAATATCACTTCACATTTTAAAAACATCTGTTCATTTTGTTTTGTGTTACTCTTTGATTTCTCTGCCGCCTCTGTGTATTGTTCACGGATGATTATCTCTCTGAGCTGGTATGGATAATTACATGTGGCTTCCTGATTCGCTGAGCGTATTTCTCCCGACAATGAATTTTGTTTAATTCTATGTCAGCGCTGGAATCTCCAAAGCCATCCATGGCTTGCCCTAAAACAAGATTCATTCTCCATACTTTTTGCCATTTTTTCTGCTTGGGCCTTGAGAATTGTTCCAGAGATGGGAACACCTTGTTCATGTTGCTGTGTGAACCATGCGTACACAGCATCATCTAATTCAGTATCGTTTGCAGTCCGTGCTCGTTTTCATTTGATCCCATTATCTGAATCAACATCATGTAAATAATCCCGAAGTTTCTGCTTATCCTTAAGCCAAGCTCTAAATGTCGACTCAGCAATTGTTTAGTTCATTGCAAACATTGGATCTCGCTTCGTCATTATGAACCCTATCTATGATGCACAGCTTTTCAGTCATTGAGTACACCTTTTGCTTACTTCCTTTGCTCTCCATGGTCACATTTACAAACGATATGTACACATTACTGATATTATATACTTTAGTGATGTTAAGTACATAAAAATGTGAAACCATTTTCGATTGGTCAAATAAAATGAATTTTGAGAACGGTAATGACCACAAGAACTTATGCTGCTATTGGCATGCCTTTGAATTTTTTTAAATTGTACTTCCCTTGCTTGATTTGATACAAAAGACATATTCAAAGTGATAAAACAACACAGGTCTCTTTTAATTGATTTGTTTAATGCAACAAACAGTTCCCCAAGTTGTTGATCAAAACAAAGCCGGCATGTAATTAGTTTCTCACAGAAGTACTCACGGGTTTCGATGTGACGGTCGATTGACTCTTTTCATGTTTTCATAGAAGAGAATATGTTGCGATTATAGTGTTTACATTGAAGCGAAATTAAAGGATTAGAACGTGAATTTCACATCTCAAGACATTTAATTGGTGTTTATTTCTTTCTCTGTTGCCACCTGTTAGCATTTACCAGAATTTTTCGTTGATCGCTCTTTCACCAGACTGTTTATTTACAGTGTATTGACAACTATTTCTCTCAAAAAAAACCCAAACATAATATGTGATATCTTATTAGAACTTGCAAATTTCACAATATGGATTCTATCTTTACGGGCAATAATCACCATTTCCGATGATAAAATGAGCTACCGTATTTCATGTATTTTTTTCGTACCCTTTCCTTTTTCGTACACAATCCAGTTATCAAAATAATAATTATTTAAATGTATCATAATTTTTCGTACATATCACTTTGTATTATTTGAAAAATATGTTAAATTATCGGACATAAAATTTCCACTAAGAAGATTTACGTTTCCAAAAAAAAATCGAAAATACCGTATTCCCATTTTGTTTTTACAAAAATTAATGATTAATAATTATTTTTTCATGTACGAAAATTTACATAAAATAGGGTATGTATCAAGGTTCAATTTACCAATTCTTATCGCAATTTTTTTCACATTCAGCAAATTTTAAAATACATTTTCTTTGGGGAAAAAAAAATGGGGAGCCATGCCGGACACCGCGTTATAAGCGGGTTCGCGAGTTATCCGGGCGCGAGTTATCGAGGGAGTGGTGTAGTAACAAGCTTTTTCTAAGTAAGTTGTTCGTTATTCTGTATAAATAACATTTATTTTCAAAATGTCCAACATGTGAAAGCTTGTTCCAACTTTTTTTCAACAACCATCACATGTGAGCGAAAACACGTGTATTACATCACTGCTTTTTGTTTTGTTGATTAGTCTGGTTCCCGGAGTGGTTTTAGTAGTATACTACGAAGTCGGGAGTCCACGAAGCCAGGAACTAGACTATCTGTTGATGCACCACCAACAAAGATTCCCTTTTTTTTTTTCAAAAACTAGCGACATTTATTTTGTGAGATAATCTCCTATGTCGAAACTCAGTTTTTGTATTGTATGTTAGTACAATATTGATGTCATGATTTCATTATAGTATTAGTGAAAACTTTCTATCATCTTGAGGATTTTTCTGTGTGCCAGTTCAGAAAAACGCTTGCCCACAATGGTCCGTACCTGTGAAACCAAGCTCTTTATTTTACGAAGTATTCATTGCGCTTGGTTGCATTGCCATCTTTGATCACAATTATGGATGAGTCGGTTAATTTAGGGTAGTTTATGTTGCATACACAATAACATTTATAACAGTGTTCGATTGATCAACTGAAGTGAGTTCACCCGACATACGACCAGGGCTGCTAGATTTTAAGTGTGTAGGCTTTGCGTGCCTTTTAACTTTTTTTAAATTCCACCTTTATTTGATTCAAAAGATATAATTAACGTGATAATACAGAAGAGGCCAGCTTTTAATTCAGTCCAACAATAAAACAAATACTTTCACAAATTAGTTGTCAAAACACAGACTGCACTTAATTAGGTTCTCAGAGAAACGCTTGCAGACATAGCTGTTACAGAAGATTGACACATTTTACGTTTAAATACACATTACATTATAATGATTACACTTAAGAGAAACTAAAAGATAGAATTAAAACATAAATTTCACTTAATAAAAATTATTTAATTGGCATTTAAATATTAATGTACTGCCTACACTAGGCGTAAGTGTCATTTTCATTGATCTAAATTTCCTTGAATATCTACAATTACGGTGTACTAAGAATGTCGTTTGGAAAGAAAATGTAACCAATTATATGACTTATTATTAAAAGTTGATCCTTTAAAAATGCTGATTAAAATTTCCATGTCATATCTACCGTTTTCGACCATAAAATGAGCGATATATCAGCGTTTCAGTTACCAGTTTTGATCGCAAATTTTTTCAAGTTCAAGAAATAGGGATCAATTGGGGGGGGTATTTTCTGGTTTAAAAAATGGGATCCACGCCTGACCCCACATTATAAGCGATTTAGCGAATTATCAGGGCGCGAGTTATCGAGGGAGTGGTGTAATTGGCTACCTTCTGCCTACACCATAAGATGTCTGCAAATTCTGACTTGCCGCTAGGCAACTGGCTTTGACACTACACCCCAACAAAAATGTCCAAATATCAAAAATGAGGTCGCAGGGGTCAGGGGAAATTCAGACTACTTTATCCTGAACAAGCTGTTGCAACAAAATAATCACCATGGAAATGGCGGGTTTGGTGGGCAGTATTATGAACCACATCACTTGGTGTTAATTTGTAGATGGCAGGTGAGTGTTGTCACATCCTTTGTGTTTTAACTTACAAAAATGGGTGCATGTGCCTGTGACAGCTGTCTCAGGCAAACTCACTGTTTAAAGAATAACAAGGTAACAAAGGAAATGACTTTTTGACAATTGCTGAAGATTAAGATATCTTACAGTAAATATCGCTTTGTATTTATTTTCCACCACTTGTATCAATATGTGTATCATTATAGCAAAAGTATTGATGAATCATTTCACCCCTAGTCATTACTATCAATTTAGCACCAATTGCAAGTTCACGTTTCAGATTTAAAACTGATCACAAGTTGAAATGTAAAGATGAAAGATAGATAAAAATCTTTATATCACTTTAGCCCAAATTGACTTGCTGCATGACATTGTTTATAGTTACTACTGGAAACTAGTTGAAGGTTTATATGCCGATGGTCATTACCCCATGTATTTTGGCCATATGACTTAAGTGTGTACAGCAGAGACTATACATTGCAACTATTTTAAGATATTGAAGCATCTAGATTACAGCATTGTAATTACAAATAGGTAAAAATTTATTTAACTGGCAATTAAACAAGCAATTTAATTTGTTCAGTTTCTAAAACTTACAGAAAATCACAAAGTTGGATTAACTTCAACAAACTGTTTTGAAACAACCCATATAAATTTACATGAAAGCACATGCATAATGTGTCTTCACATCGTTGTGTTAATCTGTTCAAACCTTAAGGGTCACTGATGTTACAGATGAGTAAGCTCAACTTTATGACAACATGTATAGCAGTTAATTCAAAGCTAAATGTGAATATCTTTTGGATTTATCAAATACCACTTATTTATGCATTCCAGATATAAAAAATTATGAAGTGTGGATGGAATTTGAAACAAATAAGAATTTATTGAAGTATGATTTTGTGAATGGAGGAATTCTGGCATGCAGACATCATTGAAAATGTTTAGGTCCACACTGTGAGCAATGCAGAAGTGCCGACTATACATCCCTATGAAAAATGCTGACCAACCATGTAATGGGAATGTAATAAAGGCAATAATTAGGTAAATGTTGGTGCTTCTTTGGATCTAGATCTAGCTTGTTAGCTTTGGCTGTCAAGCATGTCATGGCTTTTGTTGCTATGCAGTCTGGGCGAAAATCAGTAACTTGGACACTAGTGTACAGATAAATGTATATGGGCGCAGTCAGGGTTTTGAATCTATGGATGCCACACAAGTTTTTCTTGCAGATCTAAAATTTTATGTTCCAAGAATACGTTACAGTGAAAGATGTCGGACTGCACATTTTATTGTCAAAACAGCGTGCATCTACGAAGATATTATTTATTGTGGATATTAACAAGATGGCCACTAGTTTTTATTTATTGTCATCTTTGATATACTGCCATTATTCCAAGATATGATGCTTGCATATGACTACTGAATTCAAGAGATGACAATAAGAACTGATCTTGGAAAATGGCATCATTATATTGGAATTTGTAGTTTTAACTTCATGGCCAATATAATATTTAACTATATCTCTTCTATTGAATGTATACTCAAATAGAGATAAACTCTTGTTTTTTCATTACCTTGAAACTTCCTTTGTGGTTTATAACTTTGCAATGTTTCTTTTGTTTGACATAAAAGGAAATTTCTTCAGAATATAGTATGCAGTCATATTCACTGTACAGAAAAGTATAGTGTTCACAATCATTACTCCATGATAAGCCAGAGCTAACTTACACCAACCAGGCAAATAGATGGCAACTTTGTTATATCCAAAAAGTTAAATATTTCCTGCATTATACTAAACTGAGTGATTTCCTACTTAATTTCGAGCAAAAAGATAAGTTACCTCAATTTTACATTCCAGTGATAAATATTTTTGTAATGTCTCCATTTTGGCATTTATCTGGAGGAATGTTCTTCACCACCAGAAAATTTCACCATCACCTGATTTGACTGGCCATGTGGTGTGACAGAATTGGTAGTCATTGAGGGGAAAGGATGAAATCAAGATAATTGCTTTTTACACATTTAATTCTTGACCGCACTGGTGGCCTAAGTGGTTGGAGCATCCGCCTTGGATGCGGTTGGTTGCGGGTTTGATCCGTTTCAGAGTCATGCCAAAGACTTGTAAAAATGGCACTTGAATATTTTAATACATTTAGCTGATCTTGGTAATAATAATTGCTTGTCCAGACATGCCTACCGTCCCACATTTTGCGTATTAGTCCCGCAAAATGCCCAAATTTGCCTTTGCGTCCCGCAAATACGCATTTAGTGTTGAAAATCCGCAAAAGTGGGGATAAAAAATCTGCATGTCATAAAATATGCTATCACCGACCAGAACAGGAAATTATCAAATCTGCGTATGCGCGATGGTTTAAAATAGCCATTGCAAACACATGTGATGTGAGGCGGTTCAAAAGTCTACATTCACAGATTCTTTTATATTCTGTTTACAATGAATTGTTTCTTGATTCTGGACAAAAAATTCATGGCTTCTAAAAGCAATTGGATATTGAAGAAAGTGATTTAAAACTTACATCAAAAGAACGCTCAATGTTTTTGTAAAGAATACGCTGATGAGTATGAATTCTTCAAGCCAGGAAAAAATGCCGACACAAATGCTTTCTGCAACATCTGTAATTGTGAATTTTCAATAAAGTCTGGAGGAATGTTCGATATACGCAGACACGTTTCAGGAAAAAGGCATTCCAACCTTGAAAAAGAAGTTAAACGCTTTAAGAAAATTGTTGGATTTTTTTTTTTATTATAGGCTGGATCAAGTGCGACTTTATCTTCTATGCCTAAGTCTGATGTAATTAGAGCTAAGTTATGTTAGTAGATATTATTACTGAACTCAATCTGCCTATGAGTGCACTTGATACATTTTCAAAGGCTTTTAAAATTATGTTTAGTGACTCTGACATTGCTAAACAATTTTAGTGTGGTAGAGCAAAAGGAACTGCTATTGTTAAAGAAATAGCAGCCAATACTACATTAAAATTAGCTGAAAGAATGCGGAATTGCCCATTCACTGTTTCTACAGATGGAAGCAATGATTAAGGAAACTTCAAGATCTTTCCTGGACTTGAATTTTGTATATTTGTATATATTGTAAATAGGTGGGTACTGGGTTTTATACAAAAGTATTTATTATAAATATGCATTACTAGTATTTAATGGTGTTTTGAGAGAATTTATTATGTTTATTCACTCTAACATTCTTATGTTCCTCATTTTCATGCTGTGTCCCTCATTTTTGGTGGTGGCGTTCCTCAAAAACGTTTTCTGGGGTAGGCATGTCTGGTAGGCTTTTTGTTCATTCCCCTGCCCAGATTTGCACTCATCACTGATATATTTTTAACATTGTTGCCAGTTCGGGTGTTAAATATATTGTAGCATTAAATTTCATGCCTTAATTTTACCAATAGAAGTTTCAACTTTAAGTCTAGACTTAAGACCTTTGGTTGGGTTAATTTTAATCTAGACAACTTGCAGCCAGACAGATTTCTGGATTCTGAACTTTCTGTGGTGAAAGCCAGACCAGGTCCATGTCGATTTGAGTCTCAGTCTTGTCCAATATGGGTGTGTGAGAAAGCTAGCCTGTAACTTCCATGGGTCAGTGGTTCTTGCCAGGGTTCATTTGTCCCGAATTCTTCCTCCACCAGCTTTAATGGCTGCCATGAATATCCTATCATCCTCTGAAAAATGGTATTAAAAGCCAAAAAAAGGGCAAGTATTGGAAGGAATTTAAACACTGCAGCCTTCTAACTCAAATTTCTCATTTGCATAAGGCAAGGGAGGTAAACTGATGAGTACTAGTTGGAGCTGTGTGCTTGGGACTATCTAGAGATTTTTTTATATTTATATATATATTCTTCACTGCTCCTGTGGCCTAGAGGTTAGAGTGTCCGCCTCGGATGCGGGATGTCGCGAGTTCAAACCCCAGCTGAGTCATACCAAAGACTTGCAAAAATGGTACTACCAGCTGCCTCGCTAGGTGTTAAGCATTAAGAGGTTAGTGTTAGGACTGGGTGGCCTGTTGTCAGGATAATGTGACAGGGTGGGTCACTGTGCTACATGTCTGCGGCAGGATGCTCCAGTGCTAGACATCACTATAAACTGTCACATTGCAGACATCGTAGCAGTATGACTGAAAATTTGTTAAAGCTACATTAAAAATCCAAATCACACACACATATAGTCTTGGAAAGAAGATATATTACAGCAACCTTAAAGGGGATGTGGCCACTATGTGCTTCATGCTTTTCTGTCCTCTCTTCCATTTATTAAATCTTTGGGGGTGGGGGGTGCTGACACGTATCAACTGCCCAGGTGAGTCATCTCGGGCCCACTGAGACCTTGTGTTTGTCCAGAGCAATGAGCACTTCCAAGACCATCCAAGCACAGCAGCAACATGAAAATTCTGAAATTATTTGTTTTGACCAATCATACACAATCCAATTCTATTATACAGTTTTCAGTTTTAAAATAGTCCTTTTCTTCCAAGATCACTTGGAACTAAATTATTATGAAAACAAACCTGTTAAGCAACCGCCTGTCTAGAATCCACTTTTCTCACTTCCCAGAGATTGCAATACACTCTGCTTGGTTTACTTTGGTGTTTTGTTGCACAGAAATAAAATTAGGTTATTTAGTACCAAAGTAATTGGAGAAAAGTACCATGCCCAACACACCAAGGCAGCCAGCCTTGGTTTATCTGAGGGTAGGATTCAAAACTGCACTTTCTCATTTGCACGACCAACAAGCAGTAACTGCAATACCAGATAGGTTTGTCATTTGCTCAAATAATGAATAAATGTAGCTTGTTCTATATACACTGTGACCAGACATAATTGATAAGAAAATACTTACATGTATGTCTTGTTCATGATTTAAGTCCATGCAGTTGTTTAAACATTATTCAGTCTCCATTTTTATCCAGGGTGGGGAGTCAAGAACTGATGTTTGTTTTAAGTTGGAAGAAGGTAGCACTAGTTTTGTATTAACATCACCACCCTTTCACCCTACAGCCAGGAAATGATGTGAATACATGTTAGACTACTGATTTTGTATGATTACAAGTCCTGCTGATCCTGGCTGTAGCTGATACATTCACAGTTTTGGGGCAAAACTTTCAAATTTCTGGATTCTGGAAACAAGTTTTGAGGGTAAAAGCCAGACCAAATTTTGTATTTTTATGTTCTACCTCTAGTTATTATGTTATATTTTGAATTCATTAGGCAGGCTTAACCTTAAAAAGCCACTGGCAGGTAGAATGAACAATGGCATGCCTTTCTAGTATGAAATTTTAATTTAATAATTGTACACACACCATAGACTACAACCTAATCGTCAGTTGCATATAAGAATACTAATTCTGCAAAGTTTATTGTCCTGGAAGAAAATGGTCTTTATGCAGATGTTAAAATAAACCATTTCTTCGATGATGTGTGTCATTTTCTCGTTTGATTTTTTCAGGTTTGCTTATGTAGAGTTTGCCGACAAAGACTCTGTAGCCACAGCCATGGCCCTGGACGAATCATTATTCAGAGGAAGGCAGATAAAGGTAACAAATACAAATACATTTGTTGTGAATTTGTACAGACTGCACTGTCTTAAATGGTTTCTCTTCTCCTACAAAAATGCAGGACAGTTTGTACTTCACCTCCAGGAGTTATTGTTGTGTTTTTGTGGGTGTTAACAGTATTTGCTACATTGCAAATCCACATCTCCCAAGCTAATTTTGCGATAAAAAGCAAAGAAAAGTTGTCGACCTGCACAAGTGGGACTTGGGCAAGTGATTTCCATAGGATGGAGAGATTGGCATCAAATATCGAGTCACAGTTTTAAAGACCTTGCAAAAATCCTGTCCCAAATGATATTTTCCACAAGTGTGTCTAACATAACTTTGTATATATTGCTATTGCTTGTTTTCTTTCTGAAACAAAGCTTTCTAGCTTCACTAGAGAACTTCATTGTGTCAGACATGTGTTTGCACCATTTTGTTATAACCTGGCTTGCTCCTTAGGACATTCATTCAGTAATGTATACTGGCCTGTCATGTGTCTGCAGAGAGACTGGCTTAATACAATTACAGTCAAACCCACTTATTTCGACCTTGGTTATCTCGAGAAAGTTTCGGTCCGAAGTAACATATGGACCTGCTTAATTCGACGCAATGCCTGTAATGTCCATCTCGGAGAAATTTCACGACAACTGATCCTGCGTTTCCGCCACTAATGGTACCTCGTACCGCAAGGATGGAAAAGTCTGCACAAGACCAAACTTTAACGGTACAAATGCTAATCAACCAATCTCTTCAATGCATGGTTTATCACTTGCACTGAGTGGAGAAAATTATATTGTAAACAGTATTTTAGAGCAAATAAAATTTAATGAATGTGTTTCTGACCTTTACGGGAGCTGCATTCATAATGGACAGCGTCACATGTCAACACCACGACCATCTAGTTCGTTCCACACTGTATCACGAATTTCACCAATCTGTAACTCTGTAAATTATCAGGTCAGCATCATAAAACGTGACTAAAAATACCTGATTCGTTTTACACTATATATTTAAAATGAATTAGGTACATTTAATGCCGCTAAGCTGAAAATTGACATAATTACAGATAGGGTAAAAGTCACGATGCTTTTTGGAATAAACTAGAGTGTAATCAGATTCCAATATCGTCACAGTCAGTCACCAACTTAATTCATACACAATTAAGACTTTCTTTCTGAATTCAGAGTAAATAGTGAAAGTGTTTCCATGCTTGGAGCGAGTGTAAGCCTTCAAATTCAGCATGATCACATGACTTAAAATCATCTATAAATAGAAACCGGCAAATTCCCAACCCAGCTGGTACCCACCCCACCCCCATCAAAAGACGCAGTTATTAATTTGTTTTGAATAAGAGTAAGTAAAAGCACAAATGGTATATATTTTTTAAATCAACGCGCCCAATATTTTTTTTAAAAAGAAGTCCATCGCTCTGCCATGATTACACATTCTTCA
The DNA here is from genome assembly GCA_016617855.1 of Megalonaias nervosa. NCBI lineage: Eukaryota > Metazoa > Mollusca > Bivalvia > Unionida > Unionidae > Megalonaias > Megalonaias nervosa. The sequence continues at coordinate 23,501 of JAECUM010007864.1, read as the reverse complement.
GCGCAAACGCAACAAAGCAGCAAGTGACTGGTAAGAGTAACATCTGTGAAACAGAAATCGGATTGCTTTCATTTATATTATCTTTAATCGAATATCAAAGCCATATCCATCAAAGTGATACGCTTACTCTCCTTCTGGTGCTGTGTTGTTGCCAATGGTCACTGATCAAAGTCTGGAGGGATATACGCTTACTCTCCTTCTGGTGCTGTGTTGTTGCCAACTGTCACTGATCAAAGTCTGGAGGGATATGGGACTACCACTGTATGAATAGAAAAAGTCAGCTTCTTACAGAATTTGATGTTAAGATGGTTAACCTTAAAGACTTTAAACACATTTAATAGTTTGTCGGTACATGAATACCAATGGAACAGATGCACATTTTATTGGTAAAAACTGACATACAGGTGTAAAAGAACCTCAGATGATCAACAAAAGCGATCGATTTTCATGCAGAGTTTTGGTCAGTTACATTTTGCTACAAGTTAAAGTCAACACTAACAAAAGAAAATCCTTTAAAAAAAAAAAAAGAAAAGAAACCCCCAACAGTACAGTCCTACATGTACATGCACTTAAATTGGCCTAGATTTTGGTCAGCGTGGGAAAACAATTGCCTTGCTGAGGCTACCAAAGGGATGAGGCTATTCACAGGGAAAAGAACTTCAAACCACTGACATTCTTATAGTAAATTAAGTGTTGTAAAAATGTGACTTGTTACTTAATCTCATTTAGAAGACCTCCAATCTTTTTTTTAATCTGCAACCTGGTGTGACTGAATTATTATTTTTATTGTGCATTAGAAATGCCATTTGTTTTTAGAAACAAAACTCCCAATTTTTGGCGCCTCAGATGCATAAGCATAGTTCTGCAGTACATTGGTCAACTAAACCCTGATATCTCGGGACCCGGTTATGTTGACGATTTTTTTACACCCCTGATGTAATCGAGATAACCGGGTTTGACTGCACAGACAAGAACATCATTATGGATGCAACCTGAGTGAGCAGAGTTCTTTGACAAAAAGAAATCGGGTGTGTCCGACACTTGCTTATCCTGAATGAAAGATGTTTTTAGCAGTACCGTTAGCTGATACTGCATAGGTACAAGGCTTTTCTGTACTTCATATTTTGACCGCTCCTGTGGCCTAATGGTTAGGGCATTGGACGATATTAAGTGCCATTTATAAAATGTAAACTTGGTGAAGATTCGCTAAGAGGTATCACTGATTTCATTGCTCCCATGTCATGCTGAGATCTTGAAAGAGGTAAAAATATCAGATATGAAGACTATTTAACATGCTGGTAAAACCACAAACCAGAAAGTGAAACTTCTTTCCAGAATTAGAATCAATAATGGTGGAAATGAAGATAAACAAATTACACCCTTAAGAAATCACTGAAACTTCTTTAAACGATGACTATAATGTTGGAGAGGCTTAAAATTGTCAACTTCAGATTTTCCCACACTGTTCAAATATGGAATTGGAGAGGAGAATCCTACAGTAAAGATGCTTATTTCTTTGGTTTAACATGAAATAAACTATGTAGTATTAGTTTGGCCAGTATGAATACATCATTGGCCCACTTCATTAAATAAAAGGTGCCAGGTGCCTGTTGGCCCCTTTTTTTTCCTTTGTTTCTATTTTTGCCAGACCTGACCGAAATGCTGCTCCACCAACCATTGTTGAATAGCTACACAATAGCCCATCACAGCTTATTATTGCAGAACTGACAGTGGTGATGCATGCAATTGATATACAACATTTGGTAATCGTCGTCTTGAACTGAATACTGTGGGGTGAATCACCCATTCAGTTTGGATTAGCTGATTCCATCCAGATGACGAATCCAGTGATACACAGGCCTAAACCATCTTCTGATTTGGGGGGGCTGGGCCTGGTCAGCCTAATCTTGGCATATGTAGCCACTGCTCCAACTTCTATGTTTCTTTCAAGATGTGGAGCTAACCTCCTCCACAGTAAGGGAGAGTAACTCCATCCACAAAGTACCTGTTCTCCCAAAGTTTGAGTAACATATTTGAAGAAGAAACCAGTGTTTGAACTAAAATGTTTCTTCATCAATAATACTTACCAAGTCATAATACAAATAAACACTTGCAACCTCCCCACAGTTATATCCTACTGACAGCCTGCATTCTGCTCTGGTCATAACTGAATTAATGGCTGTTATTTGATATCAATCCCTATATATTAGGGGAGACTACTCATGTCTGACTCTTGCACATTTAGGCAGGCAGTTTAAGGCTACTTTATAGCTATAAATCGACTTGGGAGAGCTTGATTTGCGAGGTAATTGTCATTCTTCTAAGGTATTATGAACAGGAAAGTATTATTGAAGTAACATATTCTACTCCAAAAATTGGTTTCATTTCTGCACAGACAAGTTGTAACACACGGGGAGAAAGCCATTATTGAACTCCCTTGCTCAAACATGTATATAGGGATGTATTATTTGAACAGCTGAAGGATGTTGATCTCTAACTTGCACAACTTACCTAAAAAAAATTGCATTTTCTTTTATAAAACACAGTTTGTGGAATTATTGCAGACTTTCAGGAACAAAAATTCTGCTTTCCAGATTCAGTAAACAACATTGTATATTGTTACATTAAGGAATAAAATGTTGACAAGATGGTTCTCATGTGAACACATGGAAGAAAGCACAGCAGCACCTGAAGTGAAAATCATATCACTTTGGTCTGTGTCCTGTTGTTGTTATAAGGAGTACCCAATTTATTGATTTGTACCAAGAATTTGTTAAATATTGAATGCAAAACACATTAGCTGTTGAAAATTCAGCCATTTGTACTGACACCCAAAAAGGACAGCAGAATTGAAAAGTAGAAGGAAAACTTAAGAATTTAGAAGGAACATAAACACTTTTAAGTTAGGTTGAATATGTTTATGACTTGTGGATGGGAGGAATACACAGAATCTATAAACAGAATCATCAGACAGTTAATATTGCATCATACAATGTGTGGTTTACTTGTTTTGTGCAATGAAATGTGTTACCAGTTCAGATTGAAATTTTAGATTCTGGAAAATTTATACTAGGCTGACTATTGTGGTTATTGTTTTTCACCGCTGTTTTATATATATATATATATATATATATATATATATATATATATATATGTTTATTTAGGTATGTTCCAAGAGAACTAACAGGCCAGGACTGAGCACAACCAACAGACCACCTCGGGGTCGATTTAGAAGGCGTGGTGGTTTCTATGGATTTTCTCCCAGACCCAGACCAAGAGGGTAGGTATCATTGTTGAAAATGTAAATTCAGGATCAGGTACTACTGTTTTCAGCACACTAGCCAAAAGCCAAGAGAATTTACTATGCAGCCCTTATCTGACATCCTTTTGTGCTTTATTTGTCCATCAGTACTTACTTGTGAATGCTGTAAAGGATTAATTTCTGATCGGATTCTGATCTCACTTGGTTGATTATCATATATCATCAAGATCTCAAGAGTCTGATTATGAGTGACCTCAACACATTTAATGCAATCTTACATTTGGTTGAGCTTGTAATTCTCGTCGGATTTTGATCAGACATGGTATCATGCATATTAATTGGGTGATCAAGCATCTGATTGGCTGAGCTTTTCACTGCTTGCATTTTTGTTTCTAAACCAATTTTGAGGACACTTTCTAACTAGGCTTGTTTAAAGATCTTAAATGGGTTTAATTGTGAGTTACATCCAGTCATGTTAATAAGGTGATCTTTCATCTGCTTGGTAGAGCTTGTTGGTCTTTCATCTAGTTGATATAGCTTGTTGAGTGCTTTAGTTCTTGGTGCCAGTAAAATGGTTGCATTTGTCTATAAATATGGGCATCAAATTGTATCAGTTGCAATAACAAATTTCATCTTGAAATTAATTGTTTCCACCTGTGCACAAAAACCATTAACTAAATGGAAAGGAGAAATGGATAATACAATGAAGTTCAAACTTTAATTCCAAATACCATTTAAATATTGAATATATTTGAATCCTTCTCGTGTAAGCAGTGTCATGTTTCTTTATGGTGGTTGGTCTCTTGTAAATTTTCTGTTGCTGCCTGATTACAACCGTAGAATGTCTGGGAATGTATTTGCTCCATTATTGTGAATAAGTCCGAGATAAAATCCTTGTTTAGTAGGTTGTGAAATTTACTTGTCAATTATCATTTCAAATGTCCGACATTTAGAATTTTTCATCCCATTCTCATCGGTCTAAAACAAGTTAGTTGTCCATAAAATAAAAAGCAGTTGAGATTTAGATTACAAAGATTTTGATTTCGTCATATCTTCATTGCAGTTACAATCATTAACCAGCCAAATCCAGAGAAAAATAAAAATAGTGTTTAATCCTGCCTCAGCTCCAACCCAACCCCAAGTTTTTAGACAATGTAAAATTTTATTGGGAGTGGGGGCATTCAAAAACATATGGCTAGAAACAGTATTCAGACATTAAACCCTGTACATAATATTCATACATAAATCCTGACAACTCTTTTGGTACTGTGACAGTTTAAAAGCTTTTATTCTTTATTTTCTATTCCAGGCGGTACAGACGAGCCACATACTACTCTCCTTATTGAAACTGATTGACCACCTCATGAACAGGATTTTATTTATTTAAAAAAATCATTCGTAATTTTGGATACAAAATGGCCATTTGCACATTTGTGAGGAAGAGAAGAAAAAATAATAAAAGAGAAACCCTCACAAATTCATTAACTATTTCTGCATTGCATTTTTCTCTAATATAATAATTTGAAGTTTTAAGTTCAGAAAAATAAAAATGTTGAAAACAAAAAAAGAAAAAGAGAATGTAATAGATATGTACAAGACATTTTTTAATGAGCCAAGCAAATCCAAGAGACCATGCATTATACTTCAAAGCGGTAAGTATTTTGTGTGCATCTGTTTGTGTTAGAAGCAGCTGAATAAAGATAGAAAATTTTCACATTTTTTGAACATGGGAATAATAACATCTTGTATCCTTTTACATGGAGAATTCCAGTTATTTTCTAAAATGTAAGTACAACCTTTCCTAAGCAGATATCTCCGGGAATTGATAAATATAACAGTATAAGGAAGTGGCTGTTGAAAGGAGTTGGAATGTAAAAGGAACACACAATATGGAAATTCCCCAAGCAGGCCCAATATGGGGAGTTTGGTTGATTGGGATAGGTGACTTATGGAAGGTTGCAGTATACATGAAACCTGCTCAAGCTAACACTCCATATTAATTACATATGCTCATAATTACACAGTAAAAAATTGCTTAATTTCACCATCAGTTTCAACCATTATACAGAGGACACCTATCCATTGTAAAGGATATTGTTATGGTCATCACAGTATTCTATAAACTGTTGTCATTGTAGTTGATTTTACAATTTGGGCCATGTTGGGATCCATTCCCTCCTTCAGTAGATATGGACATACTATTTGTTGAGCAAGCATTAGTGGAAAGTGAGAAGAATATGGTTTTAAAAATTTTCATTTGTATATATTTTCAAAACCCCTTGATTGACTCTGATTATACTTGGCAGGAATCGTTTTGAAATCAGGATAATTCATTCTATGGTGTGCCTGCTCGCTCATTTGCCTTGGGGTTGAGATCACAGAAATTTTTTTAGGTTTTGATTAGTTTTTTCCTATGCTTGTATTTCTTAAACCCCATAATCATGCTTCTCAAGAATCATTGTTCCTGTGTCTTGTCACATTCATAGAAAATATACATTTTGTTTTGTATGAAGGTTTCTGTTTATTGGCATATATTTATGAACCCCTGATGAATTTTCTTCATACATGTGATGCATTATTATGAAGCAAAGACCATTCTGTTAGAAGTTTGCTCACCCATTTGACCCTGGGTTTAAGGTCGTGGAAAGATTGTGTTTAGGTTTTAATTGGATGTTTTTTACTTTGCTTACATTTCCTAAACCCATTGAATGTTCAGTGTGCTATGGACAAATCGTTCTGAAGCTAAGACAATTCATTCAGTAACATGCTCGCTTAAATTTTACAACTATGCTTTGAACATGTTCTTTAGCATTTCCATTGTAGCCATGCAGTTTTTACTTGCATATTTCAGTTGCAGTGTGATTAGTTTTACCAAGTTTACAGCTTTTGCCCATGTTATCCCCATTCATACATTTGTCCATTTATACCTGCAAGCAAGTTGTCTTTTGTGGTAACCACATAGATCTCTATATCATCTTATTGAACGTTTTGAGGTTGTTTTTTTTCTTCAAGACCACGAAATTTATGGTGAGAATAGTACATGTCATAGAGTAACAACCTCTACTTGAGAGAGAACCTAGCTTTATGTATTTTAGAGGTTATATATCTCTGCATGTGTGGAGAAGGAGAGAGCGCACAATTCACATTTGATTGAACTTCCCACCTGAATTCTTGTAACAATATTCTGTTAATTCACCAGCCTGGTTATCTTCCAGGCCATGTAATTTTGCCGATGACCATCCATATACCTCATTAGGAGTTTCATTTGGGTCAGTTTCCAGGCAGTATGATCAGGTATCCATGTTCTGTGAAGATCATTTTTCTGGTTCTTCATTTATTGCACAAACATACGTTACATATCAATAAATAATTACTGTAGGTTATTTATATTTGGTGTTGATTCATGTGTCAGAATGTGCAGTACTTTGTACTTGCATACAAGTTAAATTCAACTGCAAACTGCTTTGACCCATCACATAGTGTTCTTGTAGTTCTAGTCTTTGCAGATTGTTTGGAATAATCAGTAGAACAAACAAAAGACCTGATTTGCTTTCAAATACGAAACTGGTGATCTTTATTGTTTGAAGTTGGTCCCGACTTGTATTCAAATGTACGCAGTTTTGGGGATAAATTTAATATTTATGTCTGGCTGACTTCTATCCTGTACTTCGTGCTTCTCATGCCCATGTGCCTCTGTCACTTAGAAATAGAACTTCCCTCGTGCTTGCAGGTTATTTTAAAACCTTTCTTGTTCAGGAGTTGCATTACATTTATATAGGGTATTGATCTATTTATGTGTTATTTTAGCATTAGATGCATAATACTTGCCAACTTTTGCCTCTGATTACTGTTAACCAGCTTTAATTGCATCTGCTAAATTCCATGATATCCAGATGTCAAAAGGTTTTACAGCTATTCGAGTTTTTATTACAGTCTTTGTTGTTTGTTACTTTCATAAATTCTTTATCTGTTGCCATTTCATTTAACAAATGTAATTATCCTTGAACTCGGAAAATCGGGAGAATGCAACAAAAAGTACAGAGAAGTAGATTGTCAGTAATACAAACGACTCTTTTTTTTGAAGAGTTGGGGGGATTATGTATGATCTTGGTAGTAATTCTGAGAAAATGGGGTTTCTGGTAAATACAGTATCCACTCACACTTAGATGTCTGAGTTTGCATTTTCTGTTGATCTACAATGTTGCTTGGAAAGCCTGATTTCAGATCCAGGATGGTCAACCAGTACAGAGGAGGAGAATTCTACAATACCTGCTGTTCTGTTGATTTTCTTTTCATGATAATATTTGCCCACTGCGTGCAGCAGGGCATTGTTATTTGGCCTGGTCTGTCTGTACATATGTCCCAGAAAGCAGTGATAGTATAAATATATGCATAACCTGACAGAGACAAGTTAGTTATGTTTGGCATTTCAGATGACTGTTAGATTTTCATACTGTTAAAACAATTTTGCATTGTGTTATAAATTTTGAAAGTTTTGGGATATACATTTTTATTTTTACAGAAAAGTTTGTTAGTATGAAGGTATGCTTACAAAGTTTTCTTGACATATTCATTGTTTCAGCTAGGATGCGCCCTTGCATGATTTATGCACACACAAAAAAAAAAGATTTAATGGACTAAAGGTGGTGCCAAAAGAATGAACAAGGCACATTTTTTAGGCTTAAATCTGATACAGATATGCCAATCAGTCTTTAAATGTTATTATTTATGGCTCAATGATTCTTTTATGAAACAGAAAAAATCCAAAAGAAATCTTCATTTGCACTGGTCACAATGTTCAGGGCAGGCTGTCAGTTCTCCCTCATTCTTCTAATTCCATATGTGGCAAAGTTCAAGATCATCAGGAAATAATCATGTATACCCTAGAATATTTATTGTTTGACAGGTCAAGAATAGCTTGACATGTGATCAGAATGTAATAGTCTTGTAAAAATATCGAAAGAAATTCAGTAATGAATTAACTTCCACTCATTTTATTAGAATTTTCAACTGAAAAAAAAAACCAACATTTGGAGTCTTAGCAGTTCTTAAGCACATCCAGTCATGTAATACATGGTACCATTTGTCATATGTCAATGCATCAAAGTTTTGCTGGCATTATCATGCATGATTGACACAGAAAATTTCTCAAGATCTGAAAAATAAGGCAGTTATGGAATGATGACTGATTTTATCCCATTATTGCGATCACATAATAGTGATAAAAATTGCCACAGTTACGATTCTAGTTAACAAGCTGTTACAACCCACAGAAACGAAGTTGAAAGTCAAACAGAAAGTGAAACTTTAACGAAAGAATTGGAGTCCACATTATCATTCCTTCCAGAATATGCCTGAAGGCTGAAACTTTTCAAGCATCAATGCCGGTAATATTTATGGAGTATAAATCAGAGACCCGAGCTTCCCTTGTTATGTTACAGTAGCGCAGTCAAGTTCTCGAATTCAGTCGCCTTTACATCACTTGCATCTCACCTCTCCATGAGCTCGAGTCTTGTTTTGACCAATGTGGGTGTGTAGCTTCCCATGGGTTGGGTTTTCCCAGGGTTTTTCGGATACTTCCCCAACCAAAAATACGGGCCACCATGTATAGTCTGTCATGTGCTGCAAAATGGTATTAAACCCCACAGAAAAAAACATCTGTTAGTGTAGAGTTTGAGACATCCTAAATTAAAAATGGTTCCTTGTGTTTTTCATGCAAATGGCATGTAAAATAGAATATGTAAATGATATTTATTATGAGGTGAACCCATTGTGATCACACCTTTGGCCCACTTATTTAAATGAGGGGCACCGCTTGGCCCCTTTTTTTTTGTTGTCTAATCTGACTGAAACACTGCACGTTAATATACATATGTTGATCTGATTAGAATTTTGTGTTATTTAGTGAACTTGGCAAGTTGTATCCATTTTGGGGGCTCCTTGGGGTTGGGCTTTTTTTATCATTGGTGGGAGGCATACGTGTTTTAACATACAAATCTTTTTTTCCAGCATAACATAATGTGTTCTTGTCTTTTTCAGGAAATTGCTTGATATTACATTCTCTTATACTTGAAAGAAAAAATTCACAAAAAAAGAAACATGTTTATCTTATAAAAAAAAGATATTGTAAAACAAAAGCAAGAAATAGAAAAGTGAAAAATGTATATATAAAAAAGAGATGAACTTGTATGCATGAGCAAGAAAATAAATGTAAAAATTTTCAATAAAGATGAATGAAAGAATTTTGTTTGATTCTTTTGTTACGTTTAGTAGTCAGAGCTAAACATTCCAAGTCATTTTTAATTGAATTCATTCCATTTTGCTAGTGATATAAGGTAAAAAGAGTGTTAGAGACCATCTGTGGGAACCCAAGTGGTTGCTTGAAACAGCTGGTTCCTTAATACATAAATATATACCATCTAAAATATCGAGTCTAGTCAAATCTTGTGGTGTCGTTTGGATTTTTACTTTTTAAAAATGGTCTTTATAACAAACCTGACTGTATTTTGGTGTCTTCCCATACACAAATGTCTTGCAGAAGGAAACGGGGCACTCTTAACTTTCACAGAATTCTTTTCTTTTGTATTTATATGTATAAATCAATGTTCAGACGGGAACAAAATTGCAATTTCTAGATGAACTGGTATTTTCCAGTATTAATTATTTACCTCGAGTCTATTTGCATTTGGACACTACCCATGTACAAGGTCCAACTTTGCGGTGTTACGAAGTACAGCCATTCCACAAGCACTGGGATTACCTTTTGACAAAAAATATGATGCCCTGAATTCTTGCATTCACCAATTAGGCCAACCATTGTGGTTTTAAACCTTTGCTACACCTTGTAGATTTCGAGATGGAAAAACTGGAATCAAATTTAAAGGAAAAGTATGATTTCCAGAATTCAAGATTTGGTACACACTTTATCAAACTGGTAAAATTAAAATAGAGTAGATGATATTGAAACATTGAAAACTAGTAGACTGGAAAGACAATTGGCGAACACTTTATTTACGCAGTATGCATTATGGCACAATGCTATATCATAATGAATTTATCAGATGATGGGGAAATTATTCATGGGTTAAACCTGAAAGCATCCACATGGGTATCAGGGCCTCATGTCACGTGATTTGGTAGGCGGAGCGATTTATCATCTCGCGTAAGGTCAATTCTTGTAATGCGAAACGGTAATACCTATTCCGTGTGCAGGACCGCTGATCCTAACGGGCAAAATTTCATATAAACAGAGACATGTTGCAACCTTTAGCACTGAGATCTTACAGGCAAGGATACAAACATTCTTAGCAAATGGAAGGTTAGAAATAGTATGATTGACCTGAGCAAGGATCCTAACTTAAAAAATTCAACAAATTCCAGTTACAATAATTACTTGGGCCAATAAGAATAACAGTGCCAGAGAATAGTGGGAAATCAAAGATGTGCCTCGTTTAGTTTACACAGAAAATAAGAGTCAAAAAACAGTTTCTTCTTGTATTACAACAGTTGATGGAGGTTAAAAATAAATTTAGAAGTGATCTCCCTTGTATACAAGTAAAGTTGATTGACAAGAAATTATAGGTTTAAAAAGCACATTTAGAAATTAGTCACGCTAAGTTGAAGTATGACACAATCTTGTACAGATTGCAGCGCACTGTGAAGCTCAGTTTAGTTGTGCTGCATCAGTAGGTGCAAACGGGGTCGCTGACCGTTTCAACCAAAATGGTCGGATCTTCCCTTTGCATTGCGCTGGCAAGGTCACCTTGCTCTCGTACACCCTCGTCGGACACAAGAAGTTCCACAAGAATTTCCATATTGAGCACTCCAGGGAATCACTTGTCAAGTCGATAGAGTAGATTCCGTAGCTGTTGGACAGGAACATCCGCTCAAAGACAGGAATGGCGACTCGTGGTTTTTTTGTTGTTTTTTTTTTTTCCATAATAATTTTTGAAACATTCTATGATGGCTGCAAAGATGAATTATGCTCTTTGTTTTCTTTTGTCCATCGGGATTTTGCACAGAGTTACAGCTTCCAAGTGCAGAGTGCCTTTTCAGTTGTATCGTACTCGTTGTGAGCCTAAGTGTCGTAGATGGCTCTCGGGCTGCTTTATCCTCCGTGTGCACAATGTTTGCCTGAATGTGGCCATGCCATGTACCATCGAGCTCTCTGACCGAGTTCTTTCGTACGGCAATCTGTATAAAAGGCCATGACACGCTTTGCAGACCCGGCATATAATGTACCTTTTCATGACTAGCAACATCTTCCTAGCGAACCAGATAACCATAGTTGCACATGTCGTGCGCAAAGTTTGGTTGGCCTTCCAGCATACGAAGGTGTGTGCGATCCACGTGGCCAGTAAGACAGTCCACAGTCGAATGGTCACGTAGAAATGTGGAGCGCGGCGGCTTTGTCGAAATGTTGTGTTTACAGCTTCCATATTCCCAGAAAAGTTTACGCTTGGCATGCCAGCAGCAGAACATCACTGTGCTGACAAATCTTTAATTGGGTGTCTCTTTGTTAATATATTGGATCAATATACATGATTGATTGATTGTATTTTTACGGCGCACCAGCACTGTTAGGCTATTTAGCGCCATACAAAAGGTTATATATAGTTTGGTAATAGTGTGTTATTTAGTTTAAAAATTTATTTTAGGTTAGCACTCTCATCACTATGGATTGTTTGGTAGGTGATATGAGTAGTTGGTAAGAGAGGATGCTTTCCTTAACATCCATGCTTGAGACATATAAAGTGCAGCGTTCATCATTCGCGCCATTCAACATTGAATAGGATCAGTATACAACGTTCTGCACACCGCCTCGTCTTCCGTCGCCTTTTCACGCTTGGCGCAACTACTATCTCTGTGGCACATGCACAAAAAAGGCAGCCAGAAGCCATAATAACGCAGGGACTTTCTGTGCTAAAGTAATAACAATACCATTTTACTAGTATACTACTACGGATATAAATCTAAATTCATATTTTAACATCCGTCATTTGTTGCTACTCAACCTCTAAATTGATATTTTAACATCCGTAAGTTGTAATACGATAGAAAACTCTTCTTGCTCTTTTTTCTGAACAAACAAAAAGATGCTGCACCTTATTGTATGCGAAACGGACGATAGAGCTTACATTCTCATCGCATGTTGTTTCTACACGGCCAACATGGAACAGGCAAAACTCCCGTTTTGCTGTCTCTAAGGTAAATTTTACAATACTTACTACGACACGAGTTTGTTACCAAACATCCACAACTGATAATGAACATGGTAATTCATTTTCACTTATGGCAACGCATTTCTTTAAAATAAAATGTATACATGGCCCGTTTCCCTCTTTGTTCCCTGCGTTTACGAATGGCACAGGTGCGCTCATGGCGCATACCCAATTTTTTATGAGCAACAAGAAACGTGCTAGAATATGACCCCATGTCATTTGACGGCCGGTATAGGGACAAAGGATGTATGATTTAAGATTCTGTACCACTTGAAGAGTAATGCCTTTTAAATCGTTCCACCACACCTCTGCAGGCTACATCCCCCCCCCCCTTTTATTGTAGGAAAAATACAACAACAACAAAACGGATAACAGATCTAATTGATCCGCAATGCTATCTTTTTAAAGTGTACCTCTTGCCCTTTGCTGCCACATCGGTCTTCCCTAAATAATTTAAAGTCTACTATTTTGTCTCCGTAAGTTTCAGTAATAACTTCAGGTGTCGTGCCTTTCTGCTCCCTCTGTATAATTTACGTTACTTAATGTATGTTACAAGGTTGTTGTTGCATGTCATTTTCTAATAGTGGCCAGAGCTGCATTTACCTGTTTTAATGTTCTCTTAAATACAGTTCTCTCTACCTTATTGTCCTCGTATGTATTTTAATATAGTTTTGTTATTATTAAATGCTAATTCTTGTACGGTAACATTCATTAAAACGAAGGTAATATTGATAATTTCGACATGACTCCATCTCTGGCATTCATCCAATCAAACACTTCCACCCGACTCATTCGAGTAGGTGAATTACTTGGTGTTTATCGTTTTAGGCCTTTATCTTTGATAGCGAAGAAAATCCTTCTAGCCTACGATTTTTGTTTTAAAATTAAATATTTATAACCAATAACATGTTGGAATGTATTCCCAAGATTCATTTTGAGAAATTCTATGATGAGGACATTAGACACTTGTATGGCAAGATGACGGATAAGACCTGAGCAAACACATGTTTTCCCCTACCGGAACCGGGCGTCAAGCATATCTGCACAAGGGCAACTTTTGGTTAAAAAAAAAAACAAAACAAGTACCTGAAAGAGTAGATACGTCGTACTAAAGGTTCACTGTATTTGAGGTATAATGGTTCAACAATTTCATACACATTTAGAGATCTATCGAACTAATTTCATTTTTCCGAATGTCCTCTATGTTTCCCAAACATTTATCAAAACAATAGCGGTATTTGTCTAAAATGAATGATCTGTGAATATGATCTATGGCTGTCTAATACAGATTGTACATTATGATTATCAAAAAAAAACACTTACCAGGCTTTTTTACATTACTACAAGTTTTTTTTCTTAACCCATTCAGTTTGATCTATGTGCAAGGTTCCTCTTAGAGGCAGGTGTTTATCTTTGTGCAATGTCAAATGTTCAATCTTGCCAAACACCCATATTTTATTTTCACTAACTTCTGTCCAAATTTAGAATGTAAAATATCTCATAAATGTTCAGTGATAATAATCATTGTACCTATCTTTAATGTATCTTGTTATGTAGGGAAATCCTCTAAGCTCAAGTACTCCTTAAATTGGTTTCTTCTCGCTGAGCTTTTACAGAACCATATTGTCGAATTTATCTGATGATCTTTAAATATGGCTCATTATCATTGAAAGGTTCAAAAACTTTTTTTGGGGTGCCGCCATAAAATCTATTTTCATTTACCTTTCTTTTTTAATAAATATTTTAGTATTTATGTAACATTTCTCCCTACTCATCCTCCTCAATTCATTAATAGAGGTCATGATTGGTCCTCGCTTCATTTTGATTTATTTGACTCGAAATATTTCAATATTGTTTTTCTTGTTTCATGTTTCGTCTGTAGTTTGATTTAACGGCCCCTTTATCACATTATTGGATACGTCATGCCGACAAGCTGGAACTAAGTGCCTTTTCTAAGGACACGCCGAGACAGCATATATATATATATATATATATATATATATATATATATATATATATATATATATATATATATATATATATATTTAGATGTTAGACATCACTATAAACTGTCACACTGCAGACATCGTAGCGATATAACTGAAAAAGTTTTAAAGCTACGTTAAAAATCCATATCACACACACACACACACAATTAAAGCAGTGGTTCTTAACACATCGGTCGCGATTTAATTTCGGGCGCCATGCTGTTTTGAGTGGATCGCCGAGACGAACCTTAATAATTTGAAATTTCTTACCCAAGTTAGTTTTTCTTTATCATTGGATGGGTGGTGAGGCTAACGCCACAAACCTAATCTGTGTCGCCGCCTAAAAAGGTTAAGAACCGCTGAACTAGAAGAAAGAACACTTTGCAAAATGTATATATAGGATTATGTCAGATGATTGCATTTTATCACCGAATAAACAATATTGGATCTCACTGGTGCATTTATCATCCGGTTTAGCTTTTACAAGATTTTGCTTGCATAGGGCCTATGGATCAAAATACGTTTTTTTATGTATTTACAAACAAAAGATCGATCACTTTATTCAGAATTGCAACTCTTCAAGAGCAACATCGTATAGTACCTTTCTTAATTTTGCTTTTCAAGATTTTATACAGGTTTAAAATTTACAAAATAATCAGATTGGTTTTTGAAATATCGGAATGTTACCGCACATATGTTAGAGACAGAAGTTGATATGGGGATCAAGCCACGTAAGACCCCGAGAATGATTAGGACATGTAAGCATTCTTTAATACTAGACGGTCTTTTTCATATATTTCTCCATGATAGCCCTCATGCCGGCGTAGAGAATAGTCCACACCCAAATTATTGGAAAAATCAAACCTGATAGAGTTTTTTTTATTGAATGTCAGCAACGCTATCATCTTGATATTTCAGATGTTTAATTCTATGACTGACCTGTACTATAAGAAGAGTACGTGCATGTACTATTTCTATTCATAACTCAAGGTCGATTTGCGAAGTTGACTTATCCTATTTTCGGTCTAAATAGGCCATGAGTGTTGAATACAGGTCAGGTCAACATCTCTTGATCTAGGGGTACATTTGTACTGCAGAAAGATCAGGCTGCCCTAGCTGGTGATTGGTTCAGTTATAATAAGTCAAATGTTAACTACTAAAATATTTCTCATTATGCTGCGTATATAGTGATTTTTTAAAGGAATTAGATGTGTAGTGTTTCCACTCTATGCGGTACCGGTCTTGTGAGTGTTATGACAGGAATTCTGAATTATTTCGACTGTGAATGTTGAAATTGCAAAGCTGAAACATTTTTTCTAAACAGAAAGTACCTTACTGGATTATTGTGAAATTATTCAAGGAATTGGATATTTAATAATTTCGTTGGATTACATCGGAACATTCAAGGACATTTGTGAGATTCAACTTTCGTTGGATTTATGTTGAACAAGTAAAAACATTTGCATATTAGAAAGGTATTTCTTCCGTAGAGCTAGCGCCTACGTACATTAGAACCTTTCATTCGGAATACGTTTGGAATGTTTCCGGATTATGTGAAATTTATAATACTTTTAGGAAATTCTAGGAATTCATGCCATACTGTAAGTTATTTTTGATTCTTCGACTTTTTTACTTTATATTTTAGGGAAATAAATTATAATTGGATTATAGATTGCTTGTTGGGTTTTTGCTTTTTTTCTTATTATGTAGTTTAAGCCCAATGGTCGTAATACATGTGAAACGAATTTGTATATTTATATATGTCAGAAACATTTTTTATGATATGCATATCCACGTGTACACACATTTGTAGATTTCTGATGTGAATTCATATGCTTGTATGTTCTTGTTGTAGTTGGGTTTTTTCATGGACGCACACATGCTTGTTACTTTAAACTACTTTATGAAAATGAAGACTGAAGGTAACTGTAATTAAAATATACGAATTACTGGATACTGAAGTGTGACAATATTATTATCTTAAACTTATTTTTTTTAAATTCCGCACGTTACTCGCATGTAGAAAATTTATTATAGTTTGGTACTAGAAAAGTAAAGTGTTGACATCCTCTCCCATGATGTCACACACACACACACACACACACACACACACACACACACATATACACATATATATATATATATATATATATATATATATATATATATATATATATACACACACACACACACACACACACACACACACACACACACACACACACACACACTTACCCTTTCATAAAATGAAATGCAAATACTGCGTCAAAAGTTTCTCACTAGACGGTAAAGGGGTGGAGGGGGTAGGGTAATTTATGTATTGGGATAGAAACAGCTGACATATTCCACGGGAACATGAAGGTAAGTTAACAGGAATAGGAATAACCTAAATGTTCCCATTATCTAAATGTGTTGGATTTCCTGCACAATCAAAACAAC
This sequence comes from Megalonaias nervosa, assembly GCA_016617855.1. Classification (NCBI taxonomy): domain Eukaryota; kingdom Metazoa; phylum Mollusca; class Bivalvia; order Unionida; family Unionidae; genus Megalonaias; species Megalonaias nervosa. The sequence goes on along the minus strand of JAECUM010007864.1, from coordinate 6,591 downwards.
ATATTTCTTGTCATGCACTGTTGTTAATGTTTGGGAAATGCATGGGAAATAAACATGCTGCCGAAGCACTAAATACACCATAAACCGACATCGCAGCGATATAAACTATACAGGTATCATTAACACCTGCGCGACCTTCCTGAAGCGGAGGCAGTCATCCGCGCAATTCCAAATTACATTTCCAACTTATTACTGTGTAGCTTGATGCCGATATTAATAATATCAATTTTTCGTTCAAAATGAATTCGATAAAAATTAGGAAAACAAATACAACATTTATTTTGGGGATTAAAACAAGGTGAGTTATGTATCGCGGATGAAATGGCATGATATGCTATGTTACTAGGCGAAACGATGCCGACAAAATTTCGAGGCCCAACATGGAATATGCAAAAAAAATTTTATTCAGTCATTTTTTTACGGGAGGGAGAATATTGATATAATTGCATTCTTTAAATAAAAATTGATAGACTCTCTGTCTGTATGTATGTCTCTCTCTCTCTCTCTCTCTCTGCAAAGAAAGTCGATCCACATCGGTCATGACATGCCGTGCCAGAACATCTAGGTCAAGATTATTCCATCTACTCATGACTCCTGTTCTGCGACGTCATAATGCTACGGGGGATCCAGGTCCATCCTGCTGGCAGTTGCTGTTACGTTTACGATGTAAATGCATGCGGAGAACTTGCATATGGTATACGTATTTGCACATGCGCAGATTTGAAATTGTTTGACTTCGGTTTTAAGATGGGTATGCAGATCTAAATACGTAGTCATCGAAATATGTATCAAGGAAAATGCTAAACTAAAACAACAAAGTTGTTGTTCATCACCATTGCCATCATCATCATAATGAGCAGAAGAAAATTATTTCAGACAATATAATCTCATGATTATTATTATTATTAATATTAACATTATTATTATTATTATTATTATTATTATTATTATTATTATTATTATTATTAAGTTTATTATGATTATAAAGTTGTTTATTATGATTATTTTGTTTATTATTATTATTATTATTATTATTATTATTATTATTATTATGAAGTTTAATGTTATTATCAAGTTGTTTATTATTATTATTATTATTATTATTATTATTATTATTATTATTATTATTATTATTATTATTAATTTTATTAATATTATCAAGTTTTTATTATTATTATTATTATTATTATTATTATTATTATTATTATTATTAATTTTTATCGGTTTTGCAAGACTTATTTCAGTACCATGCTTACGCATGAAAAGTAATTATATATAGACATCGACCTATCCACGGACTTAGGTAAACACTAATTGGGGTCTTACATGTAGGCTCGTACAAAAGTAACAAAAGAAAAGAGTGAAGTCAACAAGTTTTGTAAATTTAACAAAATAATTTACTTCCCTGGAAAACAAGGTAAAAATATCAAATAGGACTTAAGGTTTGTGAATATAATCCAAAAACTAATCCTACAATTGAAAAATATAAGTCCTATCACTAAACAGTTCTAATTGAATCCAGGTTCGAATCTCGATGAAGTTCCAATATGGAAGGCGATGACGTCAGATGAGGTCGTTGTACTGATGGCAACAGTTCCTCGTTGAATCACAATTTATAATGTTCTGTTTAGAAATCCAGAATAAATTTCCACTGAATGTCTTTGTCCCAGAACTTTCATAAAGAAAAGCACTTGTTTGGTTTTCTAGAGAATATGAATTATTAAATCCCAAAAAAATAGATGAACTTCAGAACAAACTGGCAACAACAATAAAAACCTCTTGAGCCCTCGAGGTTTAAAATACGACTGAACCAGAAAACACTGAGATTGAGAATTAAACCCAACTAAAACGTCATTTTGACACTCGTGATGGGTCACATGATCACTTACTTTGTCCGAACAGCGCAGTAAACAATATGTGAATTATCACGTAGGCAAGAATAACCTTAGTTAGGAATCAGATTCCCACCCTGGAAATGAATTTAAAAATGAAACTGTTTACAACACGTGGGTTGAACATGACCTTGGTAATGACCAATCATTTTCACTCAATGTTTACAAAACGTTTCAACCAAGGTGAGCTAAAAATACTGATAATCTAATACCTTTTACGTTCAAATCGGGTCAAAACAGAGAAGTGATTTTTCGAAAATAGTCAAATCCCGTGAACATTATCATTATAATAAAATGTAATGAAACAAAAATAAAAAAAATAAAAAGAATTTAAAACTAACACAAAAATAATTAAATTACATATACGTAACACTTCCCCCATAAAGAAAAAGAAAGATCTATGTAATAAAGCTTTCTTTTTACCATATGTAAATTATATATGAGGTAAGATAAAATTACATAAGAAAATTCTTATGAATTATACAAAGTGTACAAGAAGTAATATTTCTACACACGGGAAAGTGCATCTGCAATCAAATTGTCTTTTCCCTTGATGTGCCTGATTTCAAGATTATATTCCTGTAAAAACAAACTCCATCTTAATAATCTTTGATTTTTATTTTTCATCTTGTCGATGAAAGTAAGGGGGTTGTAATCACTAAACACAACAACCGGAGAAGGAGCTGAGCTAATGTAAACTTCAAAATGCTGTAATGCCAGTATTAAAGCCAAACATTCCTTTTCGACTGTTGAGTAATTCCTTTGGTGCTTACTTAATTGCTTAGAGAAATAGCACACTGGGTGATCAACATCACTTCTATCTTCTTGAATCAATACTGCTCCAACTCCAACATCACTCGCATCAACAGATAATTTAAAAGAATGACTGAAATTTGGAGCTGTAAGAACCGGCGCACTTTTGAGTCTGGCTTTTAACCTATCAAAAGCCTCTTGACATTTTTCAGTCCAAAGAAACTTGTTTTTCTTACTCAACAAGTTTGTCAGGGGTTCAGCAATATTAGAAAAATTGGAACAAAATTTCCGATAGTATCCGGCCATACCCAAAAGTCGCATCAGTTGCTTTTTACCGACAGGCACAGGGAAATCAGAGATAGCCTTGACCTTAGCATCTATAGGTTTAACTTGACCATATCCCACAATATGTCCTAGAAAAGTTACACAAGCACGGCAGAACTCACTTTTAGATAAATTGTCAAATTTGCATCAGCGAGTCTGTCAAAAAATTTCCGAATCGTGGCTAGATGTTCTTTCCAGGTGTCGTTGTAGATGATGACATCATCGATGTAAGCATCACAATTATCTAGACCAGAGGTAATCATATTCATCAAGCGTTGAAAAGTATTTGGGGAACCCTTCATCCCGAACGGCATTACTTTATATTGATAGAGCCCATCTGGAGTCACAAATGCCGAAATTTCCTTTGCCCTTTCAGTTAGAAGGATTTGCCAAAATCCTTTCAGAAGGTCAAATTTGGTGACGTACTTGACATTACCAATTTTATCAATACAGTCATCGATTCTTGGTAATTAAAATGAATGTGTTTTTGTCACACTGTTCACCTTCCTATAATCAGTGCACATACGGAAAGTTTTATCTGGTTTCGGGACAAGTATACATGGTGAACTCCAAACACTTTTACTGGGCTCTATGAAATCGTTCTCCAGCAAATACTGAATTTTCTTTTTCAAGTATTCCTGTTTGAGAGGGTTCATCCTGTATGGGTGTTGCTTCACAGGTTTTGAATCTATAATTTCAACGTCATAAAAAATTTTGTTTGTCCTTGTAGGAATATCTGGAAACAAGTGCTCATATTCGAATAATAACTGTTTAAGTTCATTCCTTTCTTGTTGTTGCAAATGTAAACGTTTCTGGTCCAGATTTTTCATAATTTCCAAATTCCGAAGATTTGTTGTTCCAAGATCGACAGAGTCCGATTGAATTTCTTCATTTAAATCCTCAGTTGGTGGGACAGGTACAACTAAATTAATTGCATGATTTACCTGGCTATCTCTTTCAATGTACTAGTACTCCTATAATTTATTTAGATCAGAGTACTATTAAAATTTAACTCATTCATTTTCTTCTTAACTTTGTAAGGGCCGTAAAATCTAATTTGAAGAAAATTTTGAAGAATGAGCAAGAGAGAATGAACTCTATTACAAGACTCAAAACTTCGCTCAAGTAAAGTTTTGTGAAACCAAAATTTCACTTTTGACTTGAATTGCTGAGTCCCAAATTCAAGCATAACTAGCTGGAAAATTATTGACAAAATTTGACCTTTGACCCGATTGGACAGATTTGGGAAGGCCAAATTGAGTTAGAACCTTTATCAAAGCTTTTACTACGGTTTTTGTTTTAATATTCCTCAAAGGAATTGCCTCTAGGAATCTTGTTGACGCACACATAATGGTCAACAAATAATGGTTGCCTGACTTGGTCTTAGGTAGGGGACCAACACAATCTACCATAATTCTGCTAAATGGTTCGTCAAATGCAGGAATATGTTGCAAATGAGCCTTAGGTATATACATATATATATATATATATATATATATATATATATATATATATATATATATATATATATATATATATATATATATATATACACCAGACAGAACGGAAAGTGCTATCCCTGGATTCTATAGAAGAATGCTTGATAATAGTAGGCAGAATTAATATTTTAATACAAATAATACTGTCATACAGGTTAGAGAATTTTTAATTCGTACTCTACGGAGATTCGAACCCAGGTCCGCAGGTAAACGGCACCCATCGCCTTTCCTGTACGCACCAGCCCATATTCCTTCACGACTAGGCACGCATCACCAAAAAATGATGGCGCTGAATCGGTGTTATATGCACTCGTGTATATATACACACGTCTCCTAAGAGACCGGCAAATTAGTCCAATCAACATGTAACACTATTATAGTTTATATTCCATATAAAATTGATTTCACTCAATCCGTTGTTGTGGCTGCAACTCCTTCTGGACATGAAAAGCCAAGAATAGTGTATAACTTCTCTAAATATTAGTCTACATTATGAAATTTAACATACGTTAATATCGCCTTTGCTTTATTGAAAATGTGTGCTTTTGAACATGACCTATCTTTGATTATGCTATTAAAAATACTTGAAAACAAAATGTTTGTGTTCCTTCTGTTCTATATTATTGTTCGTGTGAGTCAAACTCTTTTTGCTTCTTCTCATAATGCACCAACGGTGACAGAACCCACCTGAGTTATGCAGCCGAACTCCAAACATATTTTTTACTCGTTTTTTGGCTAAATATATTATACAAACAACGTTTGTTCAAGATGACCGCGGCCAGCTTTTCCACAGTGTCTTATCTTTAGCGTATGTAAATTTAATATCGTCGATCAAGCAAGTTCGAACAAATGGAAATTTCAAGGAAAAACGAATTAAGCCACTTACTACGCGCATTACCCGCTTTATGAAGAAGCATATAAATCAATACAAAGTATTTTTTACGGAATCATATTACTCTTGATTGGTTCTCACATGGAAATATGATCTCCACAACCGCTTCACCTGCTTGATTATCACAGTTATTTTTGGGTTAGGTCCCTATTGATAACAGGTGCCGTCTTGTCAGTCTACGAAAAGACGCGGGGGGGGGACGCAAACTGCTAATCTTCAATTTGGTTATTTAACTACGGTTCCCCCCCCCCCCAAAAAAAAAAAAAAAAAAAAAATGGAATCGTATTTTGTAGGTTTCATGCTAATGTAAATACAGTAGAAAGTAATCCAATTACTCAGAACAATACAACGAATAAATAATATGAATGGTGGGAAGAAAATCAATATATTTATTTATTTATTTATTTATTTATTTATTTATTTATTTATTATTTTAAATGCGTACGTGCATGTGGTTTTTACTTAGCATGGTCAAAATATCCAGCCTGTGTCTGATTGATGCCATCATATTTGCCTTCTATTACGATCTTTTTGTCAAGCTGATACCAGTCATCCTCAATAACTTCTGTCAATGTCCAAAAGCAAAGTATGTGAACCGAGTTTAATAATCATAACTACTAAACTTCAACCATGGATGATATCATTATGTGCAACACTGAAACGACTCAAAAGCTCAAAATCAGTATATAGATAGGTTATATGTGTGCGTGCGTGCGCGTTTTTCATCCACAATATACTCTCACATACATCATTTATAAGTTAAATGAAAGTGTGCCAGTGAATTTTTGACATACAATCTAATTTTTACATGTAGCCACATCGAGGTCGTTAATTTGTTCTTTCTGATACTAAATGAGAGTCCTTTTCGAGAACTACAGTTTTTCGCTAAACTTTTGGGAATCAAGACTTAAAATACACTCTCAGGGTGCAGGGATTTTGGAATGATCCTGATGCGCCGTCCCGTTTCTCGTTAAGAAAAAAAAAAAAAAAAAAAAAAAAAAAAGCGAATATCGGATGCCGGAGACACAGTGCCTCCGTGGCAAGCATGCCAGACCTGTTATTGGAAAGATGTTTTCAGATCTTATTACTGCATCAGTATGAATCTACTGTGGTGTGTATTTTGGGATTGCGCGTTACTCTGATTGGCTCGGTACTCAATAACCCAGTTGTGTTCCTCTGCCGTACAACACCATCCAAAACAAACTTACAAGATTTATAGTTCTCTGTCAGC
>JAECUM010007863.1:0-56489 GCA_016617855.1 Megalonaias nervosa | reverse complement strand
TTTTAAATTTTGTCCCCCCTAGAATGTTCTATCAATACAAATCCTGGACAGAAGCCGGTTTTGAAATTTTGAATGATCTAGTAGATGATCATGGTAATTTAATACCTTTTGAAATGATAAAACAAAAAACTAGAAGCGATGACTTCTTGAAATACTTCTCCTTTATATCCAAAATTCCAAAAGCATGGAAAGAAGCCATAAAAAACCATTTAGCATATAATAATTTTGATAAGCAGGAGGATAAAATAATGGACCTGCAAAAACATAATTCACTCAAGTTTGTTTACAAAGATCTTTTGAAAAAGGCTAAAAGGCAACATACTGCTAAGCAAGAATCTTGGATGCAAGTACTAAATAAAAATATAAGTAGTGAGGAGTGGTCTGTGATTTATAGCCGGGCAAAATGTTGTACCAAAGATACCAAGTTGATCTCTTTTAACTTTAAATTAATCCACAGAATAATCGCTACTAATGATTTTTTGAAAAGAATTAACATATTGGACAACAACAAATGTACGTTCTGTAAGAGAGAGGGTGAAAGTATTGAACATCTCTTCTATGATTGCAATATTACTTCACAGTTCTGGTACAGTTTTATTGAACATTTTGCACCTTCTTGCCCATATATTGTACATTTGTCCAAAAAACAAACACTTTTAGGAAGTGAACAACTGGACAGTTTGTGTAATTTCTTGCTTATTTTGGCAAAATATTATATTTATACTTGCAGATTCAATATGCAAAATCCTTCCATTTATGCTTTTAAGCAGAGAGTTGTAATGTATAAGAACATTGAAAAATACACTGCTAAGGTAAATAAAAAAGAGGACGAATTTCTTCAAAAATGGACCTCAACAAATAAATAGGTAACTTGTATCTGATTGGATGGTAAACAGGAACAAAACACTATTTTCAAAAGTCTATGTCACCTACATGTATTCGTCTATTTAGATTGAGTATCTAAAGAGATTGTGTGCCATATGCATGTGTGCATGAGTGTGTGTGTGTTGTCTTTTTTTTTTTTTATAGATTATATTTATTATCCCTAGTTTATCTGGAAACAAGAAATGTTTGATTGTAAGGTGACCCTGGGATGGTTCCCCGACCCAATGGTCAACCTATTACGGGGATAATAAAAAAAAATAAGTTTCATGATTCTAAAATAAACAGAGCTCCAGAAATAAACTTAAAACAAGTTTAAAATGTAGTTGGGGTGGGGTGCATGAATGGGGCAAACTAATTTTAATTATGTAATACTTACATGCTACAATAACACTGCTTACCTTTCAGAGATGCATTGTCCCATGCCCAAGCTACACAATTCTATTTCCAATTAGTTTTAAAATGTTCTAATGAACTGAAAAGAACAATATCTCAATCTGACTTCTGTGTCAAAACACACATATACTGTCCTCCTTGACTTTGAGTACAGAACATCAGAGCTGTATGGGAGAAGGGAATCTTTACAACAGAAGCAGGTGGCTAGTACATAATAAAAAATTGGTTTTAACCCCTCCCAAAACAACATTTTAATAACAGTAATACATTACTAACCACTATTACATTACTGAATCAACCAGTCAGGCTGGAGGCCAATGACCTCAAGAAACCTGGTAAAAAGAATATTGTACTTGCCCTTACAGAGTGTTCACAGCTGAATGTTAAGCCACTTGTGCCATTCAGGCCCAACAAAAAGTGCCTCCAATCTGGTGAACTAAAAATCAAACTTAAATTGAGGAGATGGTAGTATGAAACTATTAAAAGCATCTCTCTTAACGTCATCTGACCGCTCCGGTGGCCTAGTGGTTAGAGTGTCCGCCTCGGATGTGGGAGGTTGTGGGTTTGAACCCTGGCCGAGACATACCAAAGACTTATAAAAATGGAACTAACAGCTGCTTCACTTGGCACTCAGCATTAAGAGGTTAGTGTTAGGACTGGTTGGCCTGGTGTCAGGATAATGTGATTGGGTGGGACATCATGCTACATGTCTGCAGCATGGTGCCCCAGTGCTAGACATCACTATAAACTGCCACAATGCAGACATCGTAGCAATATAACTGAAAAATTGTTAAAGCTACATTAAAAATCCAAATCACACACACACTTAATGTCATCTAAAGATGAGTGATTCAAACTGGCACAAATAGCAGCATTAGCTCTAATTTCATGGGCCCTAATGCTCACAAAAGAAAGGTTCCTCTAACTGAAGGACTGATGAGCTCTCTAGATAGCTATGACAATCCACCTGGGAACAGTGAACACCGAAATATTAGAGGATCCCTAGGTAGAAAGAGACACTTCTGATCCTTTCTTCTCCCTTTAAAGGATGCAAAATAAAACCTTAAGGTCCTAGCTTGGCAAAAGAGGCTATCTTTATCATACCCAACACAGACATGACTAGGACTGTGGATCCTGATATAAATTGATATAACGAAGCTGGTTCTTAGCCAGAAACCCTGGTTGGCAAAGAAGATCAACCAATAGCATAACTACCTTTGGACCATTAACAACCCTTTTCTACTGACAAGACATAAGCTTACTTTTAATCTTCAATGAGGTAGAAGCAAAGGGGTAAACCATCTGAAGTGTAAGGTTTTTGAAGGAAGCTTCACTCAAACTACTGACTTTGCCCAAAGGATGCACAGGAGATTCCATCAAGGCATTAGTGAGTGAGATTCTGTTCTCTGAAGCTCAAAATAACTAAAGAGATTGAAAAGATGACATTCCAACCCAATGGCAGGACCCCAAGGGAACTTAGGATTTGAAAGAGCTGCACTGTAACTCTTAATAGTGGACACTGAACAGTCTTCCTCCTCGAAAAGACAGAGAAGAAAAGAAGCCACTGCACTCAAATGTGAACAGCTAAGATCAACTCATTTCCCTGGTCAAAGAGTTCAAAGCAGGTTAGTGGCCTGTAACATCTGCCCCACCTTAAAGCCCAAGAATGCACTAGCATGGTGCCACGAGCAATAAGGAAGATTCACTTCCCATAGAAGGGTGTATCCACATCCTGTAGGGTTCAAAGGGAAACATGACAAGGATGCCAATTCAAGCCCCTCCCAAGTCAGACAAGCAAAGCCAACTCCCCATCCCCATCATGATCAAACAGTTACACAGAAAAAGATTGGGTATCAAGTTTATCCCTGTCACCAGACCTATGATGAGATCCCCATGACCAGTGTTCAAAAAACCCAGTGACTGTTGATTGGTGCCCAGTCACCAGACAAAAAACAGCCAGGTGATGGCAGTTGGATGGAAGAGATATAACATTTATTATTTTTACTGTTGAGCACAAATGCTGCCCTTCCTTCTCAGAATTGCACAATTTACAAGTCACCTTCACCAGGACACTAACTTTGTGCTGGTGCTACTCATGCATCACAAGGGTGGGTTGAACATGAGTCACTACCTGCTGTATTTCCTCCTTTGCCAGAATCCAAGATCAAAGCCTCACTGGCACTAATAGCATTGGATCAAGTGGCAAGGATCATTGGACCTTATGAGACATCTGAACCTTGGAATGCTTAGAACATTTTCCCCCACGAAGGCATTACTTTTTCCCTAAAAAAAAATTCAGACCTTTTCTGGGGAAGGAAGGGAATATCCAAACAAAATGAGGTGAAGAAAGTACTTTCTTCCACTCCTTATAAGTGCAGTGACTTTTTGCACCAAGTCCCATACTTCATCTGACCACAGACAACAGTTTGGACAACTGTTCATGGTTGCACACCCTGTATATGCCAAAACACGCTGGGTGCATGTCATACAGGACCTTTTTATGCCTCCACTTTTCCACACCTTGTGACATTAAACGTTCAAAAAGGAATAAAAAATTTGGAATAGGCTATACTTACCTTAGCAAAGAGGAAGGGGTAACAATTAACTAAACCACTGCTTACCAAGCAAGGTGCAAAACCAACCTATATATGGTAAAGATAATCATAACACTCAAATGTAACAAAGACTGTGGAGACTAACACTCTATCAGAAAAAAAAAATATAGATGGAATGCCAAAATACATTTTAAATTGAAGTACAAAGGCACTTTCCAATGAGCAAATCTGCCCACATCTACTGCATACAGCTTCCAAGGAAAAGAGGATAGCAACCCATGTGTGGGCTGTGACACAGAAGGCAGACTGGGATATTGTCCTTTTCAGTTCTAGAATCTCTCAATACTACTGGAAGAAAGGAATCATGTAGCTTGAACGTGGACTATGAATCCTGTAAACAAAGCATTACAATAGCATCAGGTAATGTATTACTCTTATTAAACCACAAAATCTAACCAAATTGAAGCAGTGCATCTCCTTGCCAAGTTTCATGAACCTAGGCAATAAAAAAAACCTATTTCGTCAAGAGCTAATGTTAAATGATTCTACCATGAACACAGCTTAAGAAATAAACTCAAAACTAAAGTCAGTACAGCATGAAATATAGGTCACAGTGACCTACTTGTGTGATGAAGGTGCACACATTCCTGTGGATCAGACCCTGCCAAACCTAAATTTACTTCCTGTCTGCCACTTTCTCCAGTATTATTAGTTTTTTATCTACTTCCTAACAGTTCCACTTACCACTATAGTTCGTTCCACACAGCACTGCAAATTTTTCCTATCTGTAACTCAGTAAATTTTCAGGTCTGCGTCATTAAATGTAGCTAAAAGTAAATAATTTGTTTTAAATACTTTGCATGAAACAAATTAGGTAATTTTAGTTACATTTAATGATGCTGAGCTGAAAATTTACTGAGTTAAAGATTGGAAAACTTTGTGATGCTCTCTGGAATCAACTACAGTAATATTCTCTGCTACATGTGTGAGGTGAAGTTTTACATCTAAAAAATAACTGCTATTCTGCTAAACAGGCAACTAAAATAGTAAAATCAACATTTTTGTCATTCTATACACAGAAGCTGTATACATATTTGACAATACATCACACATCAAAGATGTTGCAACATTACATTGCAGTACATAGTCAGGTAGTTAAAGAGTAGAATACAATCTTCATAAATACATACGCTGTGATGAGAAAAAATACAATTGAAACATGAAACAACTAATTAGTAAAATCTCAGAATGTGCAAGCAGTACAGAACAGTGACCTGCCATATATGAATGGCATCACTTGTAGTCATCTTACTTGACTTCTAAAAGCATGATAAATGGAAATATAAACAATAATTACAGTAGAATCTGTCTTGAAAGACCACCTCTTCTACCAAACAATAATGGTCTCTCATGACAAGACATAACACTACATAATGAATATATTTATGCATCGCAAATGTGGTCTTTCAAGACAGGTTTTACTGTACTGATAGGAAAAACAATATAAAATTCCACAAATTCTTAGATATCCTTAAGTGCTGCAATAATGTTTGACCCATTACAATACAGAAAAATGTACATGAGAAATATTTATTTTATCCTTTCAACTGCAACTTGATTTTCATTTGCAATGAACAAAATCAACAACTTTAAAGTTTTGGTACCAATTGTCTGAAGTATGAAATATCTTGGGTACAAATAGGAGAAAGGTTTTAGTGACTATATAGTTACCAAATCACTGGAGTAAAAATACTTTGGTACAAAATGTATTAGGTTTGTTGGTATGAAGTTTCTTCTGTTCTAACAGTTTATCTTAGGTGAGGGGTATAAAATTGTTTGTGTACAAATTGTGTCTCATCATGGACAAGATATTTTAACAATACAAAAAGAATTTATATGAATTAGTTCGTTTATTATTAAAAACTAACACAGACATGCTAAACAAAACAAAATATCACAAAACTTTCAAATTTTACTGAATACCCAAAACCAGCCTCGAACTCAAGACCGTAAATACGCCTCGCAGACATGATACCTCTGAGCTACCAAACCAAAATGTTTATATTCATGATAATCGCAAACTGAAATTTCTTTATCCTAAAGCACGTGAAAATACTTACCAAACACTTCTAGACTGACAATGATTGCGCTGTTGTTGAATAAATAGATACCAGTGCAAACGGAACTTGGTATGGTCTTGAAGTTATGCGAAATAAGGTTGCGTTCCCATAAGGAAAGACTGTTTAATATTTGAATTTTAACAAGCAATGGTCTAATATTCAAACTGAACTAGTTTAATTTCAGTTTCCTTGGTTAGCAAGCATATGCAGTGAACATTACAACATATGAAACATGCTATAAACATTAGGAATTAACAAAGAACATTGGCTGAATAATTTCTCACGCCGGTGATGAAACCAACAGAAATAAATGCATCACACGCATGCGCAATGCTTGTATCAAGCATTTCCGGTGATAGCTGTGCAGCGAAGATCGTCATGAACTGTGGGATGAAAAATGTAGACCGATAAAACAAGATGGTCCTTTCCTGCGACTGGCTTCTTAGTTGATGGCCTTTTATCTTGTTAGTCGAGCTGTTTGTAATTTTAAAATGTATTTGATATCGAGAGAGAGAGTGATGACCTTACAGTCATTTCCCATCAGATTATAGGTTCATCAATGTTCGGTTACCCCAGGTTGAGGTTGTGCTGTTATTAAAGTTGTCCTTCCAAGAATGAATACGTTTATTTTAATACCGAGTTCATTATATGCAGGCTTTCTATTGCTGATGTAGAATTTATATTTGTGTGGGCCTTGTATTTTACGTTCACTTTGATTATATTTGGATCAAGAACTTTAGAACACATGAAATGACCGTCGTTTGGGTGCTTGTTTAAGGAGGGACTGTAGATACAGACAATCGCTAACTTGAATACAGAATTGATCACAATAAATACTTATATTATAGTGTCCTTCCCTTGACTATTTACTGTCATGGTCCCGATACATCATCAATTTAGCTTTTGAAGCCACTGATATGCAATGCACAAGTGCTGATATATGCTTCTTTATTCCCGGTAGTACATTTATTCGCTGATAATCGTAATGTTTTATTGTACCTTTATTCATTTATACTCCAAGCTCCCTCCGAACCTTCCCATCCTAATTTAGATACTTTAACATTTATATTGGGGTGTGGGGTCAGGGCCAGTTGTCTACAGAATAGTTAGAATTTGCTGCCACCATGTTGTGGTGGCATAGGGTAGCTGCTTACTAGTGGACCTAGCAACCTTATGTAGAGCCATACCTGCATGAAATCAATAGAAAGATGATTTAAATAAGCATATCCCTTTCCAACGCTGTTGTACACAAAATTCGAAAAATTTTAATTGAAAGTCTTATAATGTTTGTAAAAAGAATGAAACCACGCTTAATTCTCAACATATTTATTCTGAGAACGCCAACCGGAAACCAGTCACTATCACAGCAGCCTGCAGAAAGCCAGATTCCTGAAAAATAGAGTACATATCAGCGATGTTTTTGTTGGTATGACATGTTTGGATCTCTGATGCCATTGACATGTGGGTTGCAAGATTTGTTTATACTTGCAATTTCTGAGGAAATAAATCACCTACCTATCAGTTTCATGCAGGTATGGTTCATTGTAGGGTCATATCAGTTTGCTAAGCTTGCTAGTAAGCAGCTACCCACAAGGGGGCAGCAAATTCCAACTTTTAAATGGGCAGTTGGCTCTGACCCCACAACCTGATATCAATGTGATGATATCCAAAATGGGGTGGGATGGGTCAGAGGAAACTCTTGACTAATAGATAGTATACTTTTTTCATTACAGTGTGATATAAATTATACACTGAATACTGGAAATAGCATACTCTGGTATGGTTAGGGTTGAAACCTAAAGAGCTCCAAAATAATAAACAAATATGTGAGCCCTTAAGAAATTAACATGTTACAACACTAAATTTTTCAATTCAGTGCAGAATATTTCAGTTGACAGCCCAGTTCTTAGGCTATCAAGTGAATGTGCTAAAAACAGGACACAAAGATGACATTTTAAGTAAACTTGACTGTCAAAAATGGGAGATGTTATCCAACATAAACTGCTTTAGACCAAATGACTACATTCTGCAATTCAGTTACAAGTGGATAATCTATTTTCCAAGAGTGCTAATAAATGTTAGTTTTAACTAACTTGAGTAATTAAATAAAGCTGGATCAAACAGTTGAATTCTTGAAAGTGAAATCAATTTGGTATGACTCAGTTAAATAGATAAAAATAATTTTGTTTTACATCTTACAAAAACAGAATTGAAGAGAGAAGTGTACATATACCACATCACTTGTACATTTAATAGAATCTCTAGTCTGAAGACCACATGCTTTGTTCCATTCCACCCATTTTTCTATCCATCCAGTGTAGATTATCTAATACTTTCATTTCATTCATTGAAACTGATGATTCTCAATCCATTTACTGTTTATGATGTTTTCATTTCTTTTGTGGCCTGGAATGTGTGCATTTCTTTTCACTTGGTCTAGTTTCACTACATCAGTCAAAATAAGTCTTCCCCCCACCTTTCCCATTATTCGTGTTTCCAGTCAGCTGACTGACCCTGTTTTTCTTTGCTGACCCCAGTATTCATACAAATCCCTCCCTTCATGAAAAAATATAGTTTAAAAGTTCCTGGGACAGCTCTGGTAGCCTAGTGGTTAGAGTGTCCGCCTTGGATGCGAGAGGTTGTGGGTTCGAACATGGCTGAGTTATACCAAAGACTTATAAAAATGGTACTAACAGCTGCCTCGCTAGGTGCTTAGCATTAAGACATTAGTGTTAGGACTGGTTGGCCTGGTGTCAGGATAATGTGACTGGGTGGGACAAGATGCTATTTGTCTGTGGCATGATACCCCAATGCTAGATATCACTATAAACTGCCACACTGCAGACATCAGAGCGACATGACAACAAAATTGTTACAGCTACATGAAAAAAAATCCAAATCCAAATTACAAAATTCCTGAAAAGGCTTTATGCATCTAATTGAGCCTGTTTTGCCCAGTTCTTGAAGCGCTTAGTACATTATATATTCTAATCATTATTATTATTATTATTATATATATATATATAATCTCAAATGTTGTCTTCCCATCTCTTTCTCTATCTGCCTCTCTTTCTTCTTCCTTGTACAGTGCCTTGCAGGATTGTCACGGCAAGTCCTGATGATCGTGAGACATGCCCATACCACTGCAGTTTACGTTTTTTGACTGTGGTCAGGAGGTTTTCGTGAGGCCCAATGGCTTGTCTGATCTTTTGCCGTATTTCTTCATTAGTGACACGGTCTTTGTATGAGACGCCGAGGATCTTTCGGAAGCATCTCATCTCTGTGGCCTGTATCCTTTTCTCTCTGTCAGCTGTTATGGTCCATGATTCACAGGCGTAGAGAAATATGGAGATCACCAAAGTGCATCAGTCTGACCTTTGAACTGAGTGCGATGTTCTTGTCGTTCCAGATGGGCTTCAGTTTTGTCGGTGCTGCTGATGTATGTTCAATCCCAGAGAGTACTTCAGACTTCGATCCTTCATCTGTTACAATTGCCCCCAAATACTTGAAGCTGTGTACTGTTTCTAGCTTTGTATCTTGGACCCTGATGTCAGTGCTGATGCCCTTGGTGTTGTTGGCCATCAATTTCGTCTTATCTGCACTAATTTCCATGCCGTAGGCTGCAGAGGTTTTGTCGAGGCTCTCTACTAAGCTAGCTAGTTCTTGCTCATTTCCTGCTAGTCCATCAATGTCGTCAGCAAAACGTAAGTTGGTGACTGTTCTGCCTCCAATGCTGACTGTCTCTTCATGCTTTTCAAGCGCATCAGCCATGATTCTCTCCGGAAAGATGTTGAATAGTGTGGGAGAGAGCAGACAGCCTTGTCTGACTCCGACTGTCGTTCTGAACCAGTCCCCTATGCTGCCATTGAAGTACACTGCACTGGTGGCATTTTCATAGAGGTGCTCTATTACTGTGATGAGGTTGGCAGTGATGTTATACAGTCTCATGGTTGCCCACAAGGCTGCATGCCATATCCTGTCAAATGCCTTCTTGAAATCCACAAAGACATGGTACAGATCTTGCTGGTGTTGGAGGTACTTCTCATACAATATCCTGAGGTTGAGAATCTGCCCTGTTGTGCTGCGCCCTGCTCTGAAACCTGCCTGCTCCTCGACAATGATCTTTTCAGCCTGTGGCTTTAATCTGTTCAGCAGTATCCTCAACATGACTTTGCTTGGATGGCTTATAAGACTGATTGTACAGTAGTTTTGACACTGTTACAAGTTACCTTTCTTGGAGAGGGTGATGATCAGTGATTGGGTCCATGGTGATGGCCATACTCCTGTTTGCCAGGTCTTGTTGCAGATGTTTGTGAGGGCGCTAATCATTGCTTCTCCCCCTGCTTGGACAAGTTCTGCTTGGATGATGTTGTTCACTCCTGCTGACTTCCTCTTTTTCAGCAATCTCACTGCTGCTTCTACTTCTTCACGTAGGATAGGGTAGTTGTCATCGTTAGTTGCTGGAGGGACGTTCAGTACCTCGAGAGCTATTGTGTCTCGGCGGTTGTAAAGTTCTGCACAGTACTCTGTCCATCTTTTCAGAATGTCTTTTTCTTCTGTGAGGCAGTTTCTGGCTTTTTCCTGTAAGGAGGTAACTCGCCATTGTTTTGTGCTTGTTAGATCTTGGACCAGCTGGTACACTTTCTTGCTGTTGTTCCTTTTCAAGTTTCCCTCAATGTCTTTGGACTGTTCTTCTATCCAGTTCTCTTTTGCTTTTTTGATGCTTTTCTTGACTTCCCGGTTGACTGCCTTGTATTGCTCTGCCCCTTCTGTATCATTCTTTTTCTTCTTCAGCTCCCTCCTCTTGTCACACAGGTTCAGGCCCTCAGCTGTGACCCAGGGCTTCTTGATTGGGCAATGTTGACCAAGGATCTTGCTGGCTGTTTTGGTTGTTGCTGTATTAAAGGTGGTGATCAACATGTTCATGTCTGTATCCTCAGCGTCAAGGATGATGAGTGGTACAAATTTCCCACCAGTCATTGCCCGGAAGGCTTCTGCTACTTCGGGATCCTTCAGTTTCTTGAGATCACACTTTATTCTTGTGTGGATCTCTCTCTTGACCTTCTTTAGATGTAGTCTGAAGGTCATCATCACCAGATCATGGTCACTTCCAGTGTCCGCTCCAGGAAAGCTTCAAGTCTTGGCGATGTTTACGCTTGACTGTACGTGCCTCTTCACCAAGATATAGTCAATCTGACTGTGATGGTCTCCACTTGGACTGTGCCATGTCCATCTTCTGGATACTTTGTGTTGACCTAAAGTGTTTGCCAGCATAAGATTGTAACTAGCGAATTCCAGGAGCCTCAGGCCTCTCTCGTTGGTCTGTGCATTGCAGCAGCGCCCACGTTCCCTTCCAGTTCATGCAAGCGTCCTCGCCTATCTTGGCATTCCAATTGCCTTGCACAACCAGAATGTCTTTCTTCGGTGTTTTATCCACAACTTCTTGTAGCTGGTCATAGAAGTCTTCCACATCTGCGTCATCATAGTCTGATGTTGGGGCGTATGCCTGTATGATGGTGATGTTGAATGGGGTTGCCCTGAGGCGGACGGTGATGAGCCGGCTGGAGATTGGCCGACATCCCATGACAGTACTCACGCTGTCCTTGTGGACAAGGAGCCCAACTCCCTGCTCATGTTTGTCCACTCTGCCACTGAAGTACAGTTTGTGGCCTTGCAACGCAGTTGTTTCACCAGTGTTCTTCCATCATATCTCACAGACTTCTAGGATGTTCTAGTGGTATCTGTTCATTTCATAAGTAAGCTTCTCAAGCTTTCCTGCTGCTCTCAGTGTTCTCACATTCACACACATTATTATATTTTTTTTAAAAACCTACCTACCCTGATTTTAAAACGAGTGCAATAGGTAACTTATTTTGTTGCCCAATGAATATTTCATATTGTATTTTGACTTGTAGAGTTCAAAATAATGTCCGTTATTCAGTTACTGTTGCAGCAACATAAATGCACTGTATTGTGAATGGCCTGATGGCCTAGTCTAAATATTTTGTGGCTTTTTAAAAACAACGGAACATTCTCCTTTTTTTAGGGGGTTATTAGGCTCTCATAAATCAACTCTCCTTACAAAACTATTAAATTTGAAATATGTTACAAGAAATCAACAATGTTGTGGTTTTACTATTAATTAAAATAGTTAAATTAGTTTTGTTTTATCATAAGATAATTGATAGGGTTGGACAAGTCTCTAATATGTATGGTTGTCCAATGGACTACCAAAAGGGAAACAATGGTAGCCCACTACAGAATTTGGTGGCCCACATTTTTCAATAAATAAACATTTCAGTTCATGGAAGAGCAATTGCAGCTGAAGAATAACCAGTTTGCTCTTAGTATATTTTCTTTAACAAAATGAATGTCTTAGAACACTTGGCCAAATATGACAAGCCAATGACGTTTCATTAGAGAAAAGTAACTAAGTTTCTTAAGCAACTTTGGCATTCTTTGGTTACCATCACTTTTTAACAATTGAAATGACACAGAGCAGTTTGAAAAATTCAACCAGTGGATATACTTCAGTAAGAAAAAGGCATTAAAGTAAGTTTAAGATGACAATTAGACTTTAATATGTGCAACAGTGTAAATATGGGCTGCTAGCTATGTGGGTATTCTTGAAAATTTGGCCTTTACTTTTGGGTTCATCTGACTGGGGAAACACTCAACACAGCCCCGCTTATTCATAAAGCAAGACTTCAACCCATCCCTATCATAAATATCATGGTTTTCATCTTATATTATAGGACTGTACCACAGTGCTGTACCATAGTTTATACTTACTGCTAAAAACAATCTGGCTTATACTCCAGCTGGCCTTAGAACCTTGCAGTTAAGTAGTCCCAAAACAATATTTCGGTAGTCCCAGGTGCACAGACTACCAATTTGTCCATCTGGATTATACTGTGCAACTTGGTAAATTGCTCCCCCCTCCTAACTGAAGTAACCTGCTCCCTCCCCTACTCATCTGGGTTGGTGGGTCACCTTGTACACAGTACATTTATAATCAGATGTTGATGTATTTAACTAATACATATTTTGCATCATTTTCAAAAAGAGATTCTGCTCTATTAGTATTGTTTCACCTAATTTCAAGCCCAATAACCCAAATGACACCTTAATAAAGATAACCTAGGATGGTTATCCACTCGCTTAGCCAGTATTTTTTGTATCTGACTTGACTTTGATATTGGTTTAGCCTTTGCATTGGCATAGTCATGTGATTGGTCTGCAGTGGTGGAGCCTACTGGTAGTATGTGCTTGGTCATTTACAAGTTCAAAATGGTAAACCTGTGCTGTGTATAGATATGATTCACGAGACACAACCTATGATACATTATCAATACTCATATGAACTTAATGGTGATTGGTGCTCTTTTTTATATTTGTTGATATATTGGTTGTATTTCCAGCATGCAAAGATGCCAATGAGTATACGGAAACTCCGGTAACCACCATTTATAATAACCTAGGTAATAAAATGAGCCAAATGGTACCTCTTTACCATTTACAAGTTTTCTGCCAGAGCCTGTAAAGGAAGCACTCACTTTGTTTTGAAGTTGACAGTGCTTTTGATTGAGCTGCAAATGCGTGTACTTTTTCAGTGCTGAGCAGAGGTATGCCTCTTCCAGTAAATAATTGACCTGAATCCCATAGCTTGATTTTCAATGTGACAACTCTTCGATTTAGCCGTGAGTGTGGCACAGTGGCAAGTAACAGTGTGGTTATTTGATCTTGCTGCACAACTGATAGCCTTGAATAGATTTTACAAATTGTATGATATAAGTGTTACTTTCAAGCTCAGTCTCAAAATAAGTATCTGCATATGGCAGTGTGGCTAGGGATAGGGAGGCAGACAATATTTACAATGACTAAACCACAACGATTTGCTAAATGATGATGGAGAATTTCAGAACTTTATCAGAAATGAGGATGAATTCTTAGATTTTGTACCGGATGACATTAGGTAGTGGTACTTATAGGATACTGTAAATTTAAAATATGTTAACTTCAGGTTTGTACACATTTAATACAATTTACCTGTGATCAGGTACCCATGTCACCAGTTGTGACAATCAACGGGTACCTGGTACAAGTTTTCTAAAATTTTGACGTCTTTACTATTTCTACCACATCCCAATCGCTCTAGTGGCTTGTACTCCATTCTCGTCCATGTCAAGATAACAAAAATATCTTCAAACAGATTACCTGTTAGTTGTCAGTGGTTTTAATTCATCCTTTTAGGTCATTGGTTCCCAACCTCCATGCCACGTACAGTGGTGGAGTGGGTATTACAAAGGGTCCATGACTAACTTACTAAATAATGTCTCACACATACACTGCTATTTTTTTTTTAATGTATGTATTTCTAGTTTGATGAATAAAATGTGAATTCATATACATTGGTTACAGAGTTCATAAATAACTTTTGTTTTTGTCATTATGTATTTTCTCAATTGATGGAGCCGAAAAGTACAACTATTAGCAGGTGGGGGTCTGCGAGAAATATCTTCAACATCAGCAGAATCTATACCATGTCTTTATAGATTTCAAAAAGGCATTTGATAGGATATGGCATGCAGCCTTATGGGCAACTATGAGGAAGTACAACATCAGCTCAAACCTGGTGCAGGTTGTTGAGCACCTCTCTGACAAAGCCACCAGTGCTGTCCTCATCAATAGCAGCTGAGGAGATTAGTTTCGAACAACAGTTGGAGTCAAACAGGGATGTATACTGTCACCTACACTCTTCAACATTTTCCTAGAAAGGATCATGAAGGATGCCTTGCATGACCACAAGGGCAGTGTCAGCATTGAAGGAAGAACAATCACAAACCTTCGCTTCATAGATGATATTGATGGTTTAGCAGGAGATGAAAAAGAAGTGGCTGACTTGGTTGAGCACCTTGACACAACCTCTACAGCATACAGTATGGAGATTAGTGCCAAAAAAAACCAAACTGATGACAAACAACACCAATGGCATCAGTGCAGAAATAAAGGTCAGTGGACAGAAGCTGGAAAGAGTCACAAGCTTCAAGTACTTGGGATTAATTATCACAGATGAAGGCTCCAAACCAGAACTACTTTGCAGGATTGCCCAGACAACAGCAGCAATAACAAAGTTGAGACCAATACGGAAAGAGAGCAACATTGCTTTTGGTTCCAAAATAAGGCTGATGCACTTGATTGTCATATCCATCTTTCTGTATGCTTGTGAAACATGGACGCTCACATCAGATCTACAAAGAAGGATTCAAACTTCGAAATGAGATGCAACCACATGATCTTGGGCATCTCATACATTGACCATGTAACCAATGAAGAAGTCCACAACAGGATCCAACGAGCCATCAGATCCTATGAAGACCTCTTGACCACTGTAAAAAAAAGCTCAAACTGAAGTGGTACGGTCATGTCTCAAGATCATCTGGACTGGCAAAAACAATCTTTCAAGGCACAGTGCAAGCGTGCAGAAGAAGAGGCAAGCAGAAAAAGAGGTGGGAAGACAACATTAAGGAGTGGACAGGCATGGGATTTGGAGATTCCCAAAGGGCAGTAGAGAACAGGGAAAGATGGAGAGAATTGGTAGTAAAGTCAACTGTGGTGCCCCAACGACCTCTTGGGTTAAGGGATTGATGATAATGTGTTTTCTCGAAACACGACCGTGTCAGGTGGTTTGGGAGTACAAAATGGCATTTTCAGCAATGCTTCCATTTGATTAAAATCAGACCTCAGTTTCACATGGACAGTGTTAATCTGATTTGTTATGTCAGCATCTTGAAAGTACATTAAAATTTTACACATTTCATCTGTGCAATCAAAGTTTCCTCAGGATATATATATATATATATATATATATATATATATATATATATATATATGAAAAGCCTGACAGGCACCTCACTCTGAATACAGGACGGGCCCTATCTAAAATTAGATGGGCCCTGGGAATTGGGCTATCAGATTTTTTGAGCACTGTGCACACTTGTCAAGTTTGATTAAAGAGCATCAAAGTCATGAAATCTGGTTCTGTTTCATGACGACTTATTAAAATATCACAAACTTTAAGTTGGCGTACAGAATGAAAAAAATCACAAGCATATTTCCATTACTGTACACTATTCATTGTCTGCAGCCATAGCAGGAAATGCAGATAATTAAGATTCTTGGGGAACTAATCTAAAACTGAGATGCTTATGATTAAGAAAGATGTACAGCTGTTTGCCTACATGACTGAAAGTGATATTGTGGGATTTCATCGATTTTAGACATTGAAGAATTAGGCACATGATCATGATGTGTTTGACTTTGCCAGAGAAGAAAAGAAACATATCAAACAAAGTTTAATTCTCATTTGGAGAAGTAATAGGACTGCTTTCCTACCATTCCAGGTAAAAATGCTGACAGTTCAGCTTTCAAAGATCATTATGGATGGAGAGTGCATGATAAATAAAATTAATAGTACTTAGAAATAAAATATTGAAACAGCAAAGTATGCAGATGTAAAGTTTCAGATATCTAGACACAGTTGTTTGATATGACCATGTCACTACTTTCCAAGCAGGTTCAGTTTAGAGGGCATGTTGCTTACTGAGACTTGGGATACACAGATGTATAATTATCTATTATTGAATTAGAAATGGTATCATTGAAAATGCTTTACTTGCCCATCTCTAATTATTTCTAACACCATCCACAATTGCACGTAAGCCTAGACATAGCATTCAAAATCCATGACATCTTATTGCCTTATCCTGCTATAATGAAGATATAAAATGTGTCCAAAAAATTGAAAATAGGGCAGTTACATTCACGTTTTAATATATTTGACCATTAACCCATTCTCAGTGAGCCCAAGAGAGGAAGCCATATATAATACCCTCACATACATTTGGTCACCATATTTAATAACCATTCTAAAACTACCAAGTTCAGTGGATAGATGGGGGCTACAATATCAATAAATATCACAAGACCTTTCCCACTTCCTTTAGAAAGTGGGGTGAGAAAGACCCAGGTCTTGCATTACAATAAGGTAACAAATCATAAGATAATTGTATCATTCGGTCTTCTTTGGTATCTTGGAGTAATGGATGAGAGTGAAAGATGGAGGATTTAAAGCTAAAGTAACAAGTAAAACAATATTTCCTTGAGTGCAGGCGGTGTGTTATAGATATTTTGCATGGTCCTCAAGGGAAAGTTATTACTATGGACCATTAAACTAAGAAAAATATTTTTAAAATATGACTAAAAATTCTTTTCAAACCAATTTAATTTTAAATCATGTGCTCCTGATCTCTGATATTTTTCAGAATAAAGACCTCCTTATTGGCCAACTTGAAAAAATCTACTTATTCTATATAATATGAAGAAACAGTAGATTTTATTTGTGTACATGTCCTTTATTTTGTTTACTTTCCAGGTTTGATTGAAGGGTTGAAGTGTGATGGTAAATGCTAAACGGAGAGCTTCCTGTGAAGCGCAGGCGACAAGATAATATGGCTGACTCAGATCTTTCACAAGACAGCCCAAATACCAGTAGTGAGATTTTCCGTGTGGAGGAGAGGCCTGAACATGGCATGAAAATACTCCAAGGGCTTAACAAACTTAAGAATGACAAGATTCTCTGTGATGTAACTCTGATTGCTGAAGGTACATACCATGTTCAGGGCTATTAAAAGTCCTAAAATAGTGTACACCCATTTTCAGAATAGCTGCCCTGTAGCTACTCTTAAAAAAAAAAATGCATTTGAAATGAAGTTGCACATTTCCCAGACAGGTTGTGTTTAGTTTGCATTCCACTTCAAACATCCAGAATCAGTCATCCTTTGTAAAAAAAAAAAAAAAAAAAGAAAAAGTGTTTTTGTTTGATCAGGGACATTTTCTTGTCTTTTTATTTTTCTTCTGCTAACTAATGAATTGGACATTACAAACTCTAGAGCCTCTGTCATACTGCTATGTAAATACCTGACTTGATTCTTTACCCACGAATCGAATATTACTTTTTATGCATTGAAAAGCTCCAGAGATCAGAGTTCATTTGAGGCAAAAATTCTCCATTGAGAAGGAATTTCAAATGTAACTAAGAAACAATGCAGATTTTAAAGGGCTTCAGTTAACACTCATTTGTGCATCCTGGTGGATAGTATAACAAGCCGTTCTCCTTTTTTTTCTGTCCTGACTGGTGGCAGGTCAGTCAGATCAGAAAATAAAAGGCAGAGAATAATTTCTTGGTCTAACTTGTCAATGCAAAACTGCACATGGGTTTCCCAAGGGGGAAGTTGCGGAGAAGAAACTGAATCCACTATTGGAGACCTCAGGCAAATATCACAGTTATCCTCTTTTGCTGTCCAATATCTAAGAAATGTCACTCAAGATCTTCCTTAATACTTGATCAAAGTAGCCTTTAATAAAAATGAAATTGTCTCTAACTTTATGGAGTTTTTGTTCAATTGATTATACTTAAAATGCCCACACACACTTACACATAATTTTTATGATCATGACAAAGATACAGTAAAGTCAACTAAGACATAGAAACATTACTCTGAGTCTTAATTCTCTGACTCTCTCTCTCCCTCCCTCTCAGCCACAAATGCAACTCGTGACTGGAACTTCATGTAACATCTTGTAAGGGTCCTATAATATTAAGGGCCCTGAGTGGCCAAGTCATCTAAAGCACTCATCGTTACGGATCACTGCCATTTCACCTCTTCCTGCACCATTTATACTGGCCGCCATGTATAGCCTATCTTGTGCTGAAAAATGGCGTTAAACCCTACAACAACTAAAACCTATAAAATTCAAATGTGGCAGTCCTCTTGATTCTTTAAAATATCACACCAGTGGGAGTCTGTTTTAGTTATGTTTTGTAAATAGTTTATGTCTACAGGGGTCTCAAACACGCAGTCCATGGGCTGCATGCGACCTGTCAAGCTGTATCCTGTGGCGCACAAAATGATTGCCGTCACAAGGTGTCATGAGAGATAACAAAGGTGGTGTGGCCCTTGGGCCATTGAAAATGCCGTCATGGGGCCCTCAGGGTGGTTTGAGTTTGAGATCCCTGGTCTACAGTAACTGTAAATTGAGACATAATTGTTGCATTTTTTATTGCTTAAATAATTTCTGATGAATTTGAATGAACACCCAGTTGTGTGTTACTTTCACCTCAAATGACCTCAGACCTTATGATAGGGTCCTTACATGTATAAGTCTTCAGAAAGTGTTGATGTGTACTACCTTTTTCTAAAGTCTGGCCACTTCATTTTTCATGAATGTATGTGCATAATGAAAGACAATGTTTCAAAACACGAATTGCTCCAATGCATTATTTAAACAAAACTGGTCATTACAGCTTACAACTTAGAATATTAATGCTTCAGTTAAATTGTATACATTAACAATCTACACATTAGTACATCAACAGCAAATGACCTGAAATCAGAGTAGAGATCAGGTATCTTTTCTCTGCACTAATATATGTTGATGCCATCTCAGATATTCTTGAGCTATAACTAGATTTTCAACATGACAGCCATATTGGCTATATGATTGACTACATTTTTATTTAGAACCAGTTAGTCCTAAGAAGTATTTTGGTGAAGGCCCCATTTTGATACAACCATCCATTTAGGAGGATTATCTATAACAAGCTTTTAAGATAGCCATTATAGCAACAGTTTTGGATGTAAAATGTGCACCATATTCATTAGGACCAACTAATCATGATAAGAAGTCTTTGTGAAAACCCCCTATGTCAACAGGACGATCCATTTAGTGGGGAGTACAAGATTTTCATGATGGCTGCCATAGTGTCCAGAATCATTTTTATTACTACATACTAGATACTATAAGAAGTCTTCTGGTGAAATTCCTATGTCAAAATAATGTTCCATTTTGGCAGAGTAGCAATAATGAGATTAAGATGGTGGCCATATTGGATATCAGATTGACACCATTTTCATGTAGGAAAAACTTGACATTATAAAAACTCTTTTGGACACAGCCCACATCAATATGACAGTCCATTCAGGAAGATGCATCAAAAAAAGAATTCCAAAATAGCCATCAATTTCATTTTAAACCACAAGTTTTCTGGTGAAACCCATGTTAATTTAACCTTCCATTTAGGACGAATAGCAAAAGTAGTATTTTCCTTTGTGGCCATATTGGTTGTCAGATTAGCAGTATTTTCATTTAGGACCATCTGGACATTACAAAATTGCAGAACAACTAATACACAAGTACTATGTCCAACATTATGTCCCCTATCTTATGATAGCTACTATTTCAAAGTGATGCTATAATTTTTTAAAAGACGCTGATAGCTCGACTTGTGTTGCTTAGCAATGAATTTACAAGAAAACCAGTGTTAGCTATACTATATGTAATGTACCGTATTTACCGTATATATTGGGACACAATAAAAAATTATTTTTTTTTCCTGTCCCAGAATTTGTGGTGAAACTTTTTTTCACCTAGGTCATATGTCCCAAGACTTAAGAAACGAAATAAATTTGTATTGCATTTGTGCTCATTCCCCCCTCCTCCCATGCACATTGCAATAAAATAGATAAACAAAACACTTATTTGGTAATAAAAAGAAACTAACCTTGTATTGTTATCATTTATTCCATTTTTTCAACATGAGCATTAAAAAGTAAAGTTTATCTACAAAATCAATACATGTAGCTTAGGCTTCCATACTGTAGCGTGTATCACTTATGTCCGATAACACGCCACGTTGTTCATTGACATGAACATTGAGAAACAAATTGTGTTTGGTTGTGCAAAGGTCTGAATATGTTCCGAATGAAAACTGGATTCAACAAAATCGCAAACAAGAGGGAAATAATCAACCCATATCTTGAAGACAAATGTCATTCACGCATGACACGGTGTTAGGTGCAAAATAATCAAGATTGAATTATATCCATGTCTACTGTATGACAGTATCTCGCAAATAAAAAATCATTATTTGGAAACACATTCACTTGAGTGTAAGTGACAATCTTTTTGCCAGCACGAGTTACAAAAGTATCATTACTATTTACCCGCAGACATCAATGCTCCTTCGTATTAATTATTACTATAGAAGCCAAGCACATAGAAGCCCAGGTGGTGAATAAACACAACTGGCAAGCAGTAAACTCCTTCTTTGAATTTACCGACAGGATATCAAAGACAAAGGTTATTTTTATTACAAAGCACAAGCCGACCTCAGAAGCTGACTTTGGTTACTTTTTTTAAGGATATCAATACAAAGGTTATTTTATTGCAAAGCAAGCAGACTATGGATTCTTTTAAGTGTGCAGATTTTTTTTGGAATATACAAAGACAGCTGAGATATGGGAAAAAAACTTTAGTTCCTTTTCACTGGTATTCACAGGAATTTTGAAAATAAATTGAAACAATGGAACAAATTTTAAAGTGACACAAAGTAGTAC
The DNA here is from genome assembly GCA_016617855.1 of Megalonaias nervosa. Lineage (NCBI taxonomy): Eukaryota > Metazoa > Mollusca > Bivalvia > Unionida > Unionidae > Megalonaias > Megalonaias nervosa. Next base: position 35,078 of record JAECUM010007863.1, on the reverse strand, counting down.
TTTGTTCATGGACATCAATGACCCAGCTTCGCCCATTTGGAGACCATAAAATCATGTATGAATTCGTGCAGGCCAGAAGAGAAGCAGATGATTTCACAAATGAGAGGGAAATAATCAACTGATATATTGAAGACAACTGCCATTCATGCAAGACACTGTGTTAGGTGCAAAATAACCAAGACTGAATTATATCCAGGTCTACTGTATGACAGTATCTCGCAAACAAAAATCATTATTTGAAAACACATTCACTTGAGTGTAAGTGAAAAAATCTTTTCGCCAGCACGGGTTACAAAAGTATCATTACTGTTTACCTGCAGACATCAGTGCTCCTTTGTATTAATTATAACTACAGATGCCAAGCACATAGAAGCCCAGGTGGTGCATAAACACAACCGGCAGTGAGCCATAAACCCCTTCTTTGAACTTAGTGACAAGACATCAAAGACAAAGGTTATATTTATTACAAAGCAAGCCCACTACCTAAGCCAACTTTGGATACTCTGAAGCCTGTTTTTTTCTTTTTAAAAGGATACCAATACAAAGGTTATTTTATTGCAAAGCAAGCTGACCTCAGAAGCCGACTATGGATTCTTTTAAGTGTGCCGGTTTTTTTAAATTTTTTTTTTTTTAATATACAAAGACGGCCAAGATATGGAAGGTAACTTTGTTTCCTTTTCACTGGTATTCATGGTAATTTTGAAACGAAATTGAAACAATTGAACAATTTTTAAAGTGACACAATACAGTGCTTCGTGCACGGACATTGATAACCCAGTGTCGCCCAGAAGATTTGGAGAAAATAAAATCATGTGATGAATTCATGAAGGCCAGAAGAGAAGTAGATGATTTCGCCAACAATATGATCATTAACATGGATGAAATTCTAGTGTACTTTGATCATATTCCTGGACAGACTGACGATAAGATGGGGTCAAAAGTGTGAGAATTAGACTGGTGCAGATTTGAAAAAATCTGACTTTAGCCCTTGCAGTTTTCGCTTCAGGTGATGTTTTGCCTCTACCAATTTTTCATGATGTGAGAAAGCCAAATAAAAATATTCATGCACTGAACGAATGGATCGTACGTGTGCAGGAGAAGGGTTATGTTCATGAAATGCTGCTGCAGTGGATTAAAGAGTTTTATCTCAAGTACAGAGTTTTATATTTTTTAAATAAAATTTCAGTTGGAGTGCATTTTCCGACATGTAATTTTCGAATGATTTAAAAGGTGTCCCACAACTTACAACACAAAAAAAAGATGTGTCCCAGAACATACAGTGCACAAAAAAATTACTTTTAAAATTAATTTACGGTGTCCCAACGAATACGGTAATACAGATGTCAATAGGTGTATATAATAAATAAGAAAAATAGAAAAACCAAAACTGATGGCTTTTAAGGTCTGAGTTATTACAGCATGTTATTTTCAAGTGTAGATTACAACTGGCACTCCCTTTTTCTCTCTTTCATTTTTCTGATCCAGTACAATGTTTTCTACATGCTTATTCGAACATTTTAGAAAAGTGAATTAGCAGGCTTTTCTTGTGCATAAATACAATTTCGATATTTGGTAAGAGTTTTGACATTCATAATGCCCGCTTTGTTGGCAAAGTAAACAATGACATGGTTGTACCCTGGTCTAAACATAACCAGATTCTACACTGAGTAACTGATTCTGGCTGTTGGAAGTATTGCTCGGAGCAACCTGTCTGGGGAGTACACTAAATGGAAAAAATGTGCATTTCAGAGGCAGTTTTCTTGATATGAATGCAGCTTTGAAACATGCCATTTGCATTACTGGGCAGCAATCCTGGCAATGTGTATACTTGCCCAGAATCAAGATCTGCAGGAATTGCACATAAATTTGTGGGTTTTTTTCATTTATCTAATGCCCAGAATTTTTGAATTACAGAAGATTTTGCTCACTGAGTAAAATTTTTGGCTTTTCTTGGGTTACTGGATGGTTATATTTCTTCCATTCTTAATATTTACTGGTCAGTAATGTAATGCACACCGAACAATAAACAGCATTGACCCTGATCTGCATGTACTTTTCTAGTGTGTGTGTATATATATATATATATATCTGGGTCTGTGCTGTTCACATTTGGTACTGAGTGCTCTGTACATAGATAAATACAAAATTCAGTTAATCTATCCTTTGTTTATCTTGGTGGAGTTTTGAAAATCAAAATAAAGAATTATGATGAACCAGTAATTTGTTGTTTTTATCTCATTCAGTATTCGTCTGCTAATAATTTACAATCTTGTTTTGAAGGTCGTCGCTATGATGTCCATAGAGTCATTCTGGTTTCATGTTCCGACTATTTCCGATCCATGTTTACTAGCGGGATGCGAGAGAGTCACCAAAGGGAAATAGAATTGAAGGGGATAACAGCTAAAGGATTAGAGAAGGTTCTGGAAGTGATATATACATCCACAACCACACTTGAGGGAGATGACATCTTTGATGTGATTGCAGCAGCTACACACCTTCAGGTCACACCAGTCATAGAATTCTGTGAGCGTAATTTCTTAAGTGGCATGACAACAACAAATTTCTACGATTTCATCAACACAGCAAAATTGTATAGCATGAACAATGCATTGAAGCAAATTGATGTTTTTATTGCAAGGAATTTAATGCAGATTGCAAAAGACAGTACACTCCACCTCCTGACCTATGAGCAAATGATCAACTGTCTGAATAATGACCGCTTATGCATCCGTGAAATTGATATTTTCAGGATCACGTGGGACTGGCTGAAACAAGACATTTATCAAGATGAGCATGCTGTCCCATTGATGAGGTTAATTCGCTTTCCACTTATCAATCCATCGGATCTTGTTCAGCATGTACAAAAGGTGGATATGATGATGACAAGTCCAGAGCTGCGACAGATGGTTCTGGCATCCCTTAATTATCATGTGGTACCTCATTCTCAGCCACTTTTGAATTCCCCCTCAGCTAGACTAAGGTCATTTGTAGAACGCCTGATTAGTGTAGGTGGACGAGAGATTCATCCAAATCCATGCTTACATGATGAAATACTAGTGTTTGATTCCAAAATTACAGCAAATAGTCTATTGAACAGGACAGAAATAGCCACACTGCCTAGTGCTCTCAGCCACATGCAGGTTGTTGTATTTAACAATTTCTTATATGTTCTTGGGGGTTGTACAACCCAATGTGCACATGGGGAGTCGGCTGTTAACTCTGTTTTGCGGTACGATCCGCGGTTTGATACTTGGTTTCAAGTAAGCCCAATGATAAACAAAAGAGCTTATTTCTTTGCTGGAGCATTGCACAACAAAATTTATGCTGTGGGAGGCAAGTTCAAGGAAAGTAGCTTAGCCACTGCTGAAGTCTATGATCCAGCAGATAATACTTGGGATTTGATAGCCCCAATGCCAATGTCATACCATGCACATGCTGGAGCAGTGTACGATGATCATATATACATTTCTGGGGGCTATAGTGGGAATCACTTCACCCCAGATATGCAAAGGTACGATCCAGCCACAAATCAGTGGGAGGATATGGCATCAATGTTGACTCCACGAGGCTGGCATGTGATGTGCACTGCTCAAGATAAACTCTATGTCTTTGGTGGCTGCAACCTTAATGTAAATCAGCAGGCTCAGCCTGTTGTTCAGTCTGAGTGCTATGACCCTGCAACTGACCAGTGGACAATTATTGCCCCTTTATCTATATCTCACAAGGAAGCTTCGTGTGTTGTATACAATGACCAGATCTACGTTCTAGGAGGGTACAACGTTCAAACTAAAACAGGTCAGAAATTGGTGTCACGTTATGACATATACACTGGAATATGGGAGACCATTGGTGGACTTCCTCGGAGCCTGACTGGGGTGGGATACTGCACTTTAAAACTACCCTCCTACAATCTTGATGATTCAGAGTAGAAGAAAGATTCTGTTGAATGGAATTTGCCCTGTTGAAATGACTGACATTTTCTGTTAAAGCAAGATCATGCACGCATAGTACTGATATGCACTGATCCAGCTTGGAATTTCTTACAGCAAGCAGAAGAGGTGCACCTTTAGTGACATGGACTCTTTTTGTTCAAGGAATGGACACTTTCTGAAACAAAGGGGTTTATTTTTTAAATGAAAGACTTGAAGATGGTAATAATAAAATTTTCTTTCTAAAGGTGCATGTAGAAACAAACAGAAGCACATTTATATATTTATCCCAATTAAATGAACAAAGAAATAAGTAGGAAAAGTAGAAACATAACAGTTTAAAGTAGTGGTTTTATTGATCTGGAGAGCACAGAGGGAAAGGCTCTGAAAGGACAGAGGGAAGGAGCTGAATAGACTTCGCAGGCAGAATTGGGAGCACCCCTCTATTTGTATCTAGCTGGAGCACTGGAATGGTATAGTACCGTATACAGTGAGAACTTTCCAGATTAAATGCCTTAATATTAAAATGAATTAAAATTTAAATTTCAATTCTAAATTATGTCAAAGAGGAAACCAGTATGTACTGTTGGTACAGAGCAAACTTGAACATAAATTCTCTACACAACATTAGACATAATGGTCTTTATCTACCATGGCATGTGGTGTTACTTTTTATACAGATTATTTGGAAAGCCCTCGGTATAGTTTATTTGATAAATACGTCTGTTTTAATTTATACTAAAGATACCGTGTAATTAAATTCCTGAATACAGTTAAATTCTATCAACCACACAAATGAATGTATTATGCGGGTTAAGACTGCTATATGCCTTTATGTCTTTTATTTTGTCAGATCATTTTGCAAGAATCTTCAGAGCTCTAGATAAGCTACATATTTGCATATGTAGATGATTTGACTAAAACTGCAAAGAAATTTTACATGTTCAGTTTATATAAAAACATTAATTTTCAGCATTAAGTCCAGAGTTGCCAGCATATTGCACCTACCATAAGCACAGTCCATATTGTTTGATGGCATATTCAATCAATATGAACTGTGCCATCGGTTACATTTTATACGTTCCATTTGAAATGATGGTACTTTGTTCACTGTGAGTGCACTCACTCAGATAAAAGTCATATAATCAGACACCAAGAATACGTCTTAATCGCCAGGTTGTTGGATGCAATCAAATGGCAGGATTAAGGAAGACTCGTTCTGGTAGCACAAGTTTGCACCTTGCAGAATTTGTGGTGTTCACAAATACCCCACTGAATTTCATAAAATGCAATTCCAACCCGGGTAGTAAAATATCCACTTTTTAAAAAATTTTATGTAGAGTTCTGAATCTTGCTTGAACTGCATTTGCTTTTCATTTTGTCATGGAATCTCTGTGTTTGCTCTAAAAATTAATGGTTTTGTACATCAGAAACATTATATTTATGGCTTCTTGGTATTTTTGTTTTGGTGCCATTGGTCAAATTTTGGACCAGAGGCAATTTTCCTTTTGATGCACAAGATTTGCTCTTCTCAACTTTAAAATAAAAGAGCATATTTCTATGTTGGCATTAGAATTTCTAAAGAAATCAGCAAATTCTGTCCCAAAAAAACAGTGACATGTACAAGTTTCCTACTTTTCTTTTCAAACTAATGATTTAATTTTTTGGTGGAATTGTGCATTTTTGAATGTTCTACTGCTTAGAAATGTAGTTCATTATTTATACAACTTTGTACATACATTATGCAAGCAGAGTCTGCAACTTCAAGTGATAATGAACAGACAGCAGCACAGGCCCATAAATATATTCTTTTTAATTAAATGAATCATCTTATTGCCACTAGTAATTTTAACAGTGACTAGTGCCGGTATATTTCTTGTGTGTGTGTGTCCATTGAAAATATAAATGTTCACAGAAATTAAAGAAGTGAAGAAAACCCAAGGGAATCATCAAGTTCATTTCCTCCTTGTTTTCAGTGCCTAGTTACTTTACTGTCAACTACTGAACCAGTGAAATGTTCTCAATTAGATAGTGGACTTGGAGACTATCAAACTGTGGATTGAGAGCTCAGCTAATTTATTAACATAAATTGTAAATGTTGATGACAAATTCAAAAATATTAATTGACAAATGGAAGGAATTTAAATATTTGCCATTATTATACATGGTGGTATAGTCATATGTTGAATTTTTTTCAAAAAAGTCTAAAGGTGAAAGCAGCAGTCATGCTGAGTATTCACTATGAAATTCTAGTACTACATTTTATATGACTGAAAAAATATTTTGAAGCTGTACAACTTTTTGTTCTGGATTGCTGTGATGTTTTAGAGTGCTGCCAGAGCCCAAAACAGGATGTTTGTTTCAAAGATGCTCTAACTCCATTAACCAATCCCTCACTTCCCAGTCTACAATATTTCCATGACAGTTCATGTTACTTTTTGTTAGCTACAAAATTTAGCCAAAACACACTTAGTAAAAAAATTTGCAAAAACTTGATCAGACGAGCAGAAAAATTCTTCTCTTGGCAATTTCTTGAATATGATGAATTGTGTTACAACAAAAAGTGTTGAACTATTAAAATTTGAGGAATGATTTTCAGTTTAAATGTAACTAGTCAATTTATGACAAGTTTAAATTCTTAGATCAGCATTGATATCAAAGTTCTCAGACTTAAGGTCTCTTTCAAAGGTCCATGTCTCAGAGTTTGAAGAAGTCATTTTGGGGCAGTAAATTTTTCAAACAAATTCAAACTTTTCAAAGTTTTATTTGCTCTACCAGTCATAGACGAGTTTATGTGATAGTCTGTTCTCCATTAGGACAAGTTTGTCACCACTACTTTTTATGAACTACTTGGAAGAATGCCCTGAAACATTGCACATGCATTCATCCATTGGTCTAGTTTTGAAATGAAAATGGTGCCAATCTGACGACCAATATGGCCACCATGTCAGCCATTTGAAATGTTTACCACCAAGTTAGCCATTAATAAATCTTGTTATCAGAACTCTGCTTGAACAGAAAGTCATATTTATGTGGGTTTTCATCAGAAGATGTGATGTCCAGTTGGTCTCAGATGAAATGATGCTAATCTGACATCCAGTATGGCTGCCACAGCAGCCATCTTGAAAATCTTGTTATATTGTCATGAGATTTACACTAAAAGCTTTGCTATGATGTATTGCTCTTAAATAAAAATAGTGCCGATCTGATGTCCAGTATGGCCACCACAACAGCCTCTTGAAAAATCGTGTTATTGCCAATCCTGAATGAAAATCATATCTTGAGAATATTATTATCTCTACTCCCACCAAGTGGACAGCAATATAAGCATGAAGTCTTCACCAGTAGACTTCTTATCATACCTAGTTAGTCCTAGTCATACATCCAGTATGGCTGCCAAAATGACTATCTTAAAAATATTTGTCACTATTCCCCATGAATGTATGATCATTATGACATGAGGTTTTCACCAGAAGACTTCTAATGCTGTCTGCTTTGTCTTAAGTAAAAATGATGCCAAGCTGACATCCAGTACATACACCATGACAGCAAATTTGAAAATTCTGTTATTGTTTTAGAACATCAGAGATGGTCTCAAATATGTGACAGTTAAAAGGAAGAAATGGTCTCATTCTTTTTGCCCTGTAGAGCATCCGTCCCTTCAGGGCACTCTTATTTTGCTTGAAATATTTTTTACATTTATCATTTCTAACATATTGTGTGAGAAATTTCTCATCGCAGCTTATAATAATCAAACATGGTGTGGAAAGATTCTTATAATAGATTCTGTGTACAACATGACAACAGAATCTTTAGGAACTATATCTGGTAGATTTTTGCAAGAATGGAAAATGCATGTCTTGAATTGTGTGTAATATTTTGTTTTCTGCTGATATTCTTGTTACAAATACAGACCATATATTTTTTTAATACAGACATTGATCAGACTTTAACATAAATGACTCAGACCCATGTAAAGTATATGAAGTTTCAAAAATGCCAGCTGAATCAATTTGCAAAGCCGCCTTAACTTTTTATTTCTTTACATTTTAATTCCAGTATTGTTCTTTTATTGTTGTAAAAGTATATGCATAGATCGGCATTTAATTATTGAAAAGTATTTGCATTGCAAACTTGAATGCTTTCTATCATGCTAACTTTTTTCTCATTACACTCTCCGCCTCACCCCTTTTAAATTTTGGATATTTGTATTTCTTGTCTCAAAACTAGATCCCATTGACCTTTTTTTTTTCAACTATAGTGACTTGTGCTTTTTCAGCTATTTATTCATTACACCTTTTGAATCTTGGACCCCAGTTCACCTGCACACTTGAAATTTGGTATATTGGTGCATCTCAGGAAGAGCAACTCAGCCATGACAAAGCTAGGTCACTGTGACTTATTTTTCACATGTGAGTGATTTATGCATTTTCATTTATTTCTTTGTAGCATGTCAAGTATCTTGGACTGTACATCACCCTTGAAAACTGGTATGTAGATGCATCTTAACAAGAGTAAATGAACCACACAAAAACTAGGTGAATGTGACCTAATGTTCACACTCATGACTTGGGGTATTTTCCGGTATTTATTTCACTCACAGTTTCTTAGATCCTGTTTTACTTATACACATGAAAAATTTATATTTGGATACATCTGAACAAGAATAACTTAACAATATCATGGTCCCCATGACCTTATTTTTGTGTTCAAATGACATTTGTATTTTAGCTGTTTCTTTTGTAATTTTAACAGCATTAGATATAAAATAATCAAACTTTATTTGACGAGATCCTGATAAAATTTTGTTTGTTGATGCATTGCAACAAGTGTGTTGCAATAATGTTTCCTTTCTTAACATGGTGGATTAGATGACAATCAGCGAGTAATTTGTTTGAATCCTGCCCAGACAAGTTTTATTGTCAAGCTGTTGTGGCACATCTCGTTGCAAGGCTTTGTATTGGCATCAACCCTCCGTACCCATTGGAGAATTAGTATAGTGTAATCTGTTCCAAACGTGTCCCAGTTGGTGAGGACTGTTCCATTTAAACATGCATGGTATCTAGGAAAGACAGTTTTTAAAAAAGGTATAGTGCCTTCTTTGGGTCCCTGGTATGTTTTACTTGAACACCCCTTAGTGGATTTATGTTTAGATGTGATTCATGTTTAGATGTAAACACCTTATTTTATATATGAAAATTCACAGCTGTAAGGTGTAAATCATTAGAGAATTCACTTGTAAAAAGAAAGTATTTCCATAATTCAAATTCATTTGTTTCAAAGTGCATTAGAGAATGACATTCAGTGGTAGCGGTCTGATATATCTTTATATGGGGATGATTATATAAGCAGTAGGTTGATGTCTGTTAGTAAGAAATTTGTTTTGGGATAAATTGTGTTCTCCAGCTCCATTCCTGATAACTGGAATAAAATTGAAGTACAGTGGTCCACCTTCAGAGAATAAACACAATCAAGACACAGAAGAATCCTTTTAGAAAAATATCAGTGAAGGCTGGGGCACAGTATGTGACTGGACAGAGAATATTGTATTCTGATTTTTCTGTATAACTCGTAACAAGGTCATATTTGTTACTTCTTTCAGTAGGGCTTGCACAGGAGTCACATGGCTGCAAATACTAGGCATAATATACCTCAAGTCAGTCATCGTAACTCCAGTTGGGTTTGTTTTTTGGGGGGTTTTTTTACACTGAAACATTGCTTTGTTTGAAAGATTGGTCTCTTAGTGTATTAAACAATGTAGAAGATTACTTGCATCATATACACTAAATACCATCTTTGTTCTTATATTCACAACTACACACATTCAACAGCAAATTTGGATGTTTGCAGTCTGGCATGTTAAATACTTAAATATATGTGGTATATCAAACATAAAAATCAGTGTTGTTGATATTTTATTGAATGGAGTACCAGTGAGGTGATTTTAAGTCTAGAAAAATTTCCAGTCATTGCAGCCAAATGAAGGATATATTCTGGCATTTTGTATAGTGATATTAAAGAGAGATTCATTGAGCTCCAAAGTGTCTTTTTGCTTTGGAAATTTTGTTTTTCAAATAGTAGTTCCCACATGAATTAGAATTGTGTACCTTTAAAGTTTAATATTTACATCTTTCTCTGTCACTCATTTTCATTGGGAGTTTTTTTCATTGCAATATTTCAAAGATTTGAAATTATACAATCTTATATCTACTTGCAGTTCCAACAGAACTTAATTGTATTTCATTCCATTACATGCCAATATGTTTCAGTCAGTCAATTCTGATTTTTAAAAATGTTTGGAAAATATATGGTTGTTAGACTGTCTGATGAGTGTTTTGTGATAAAGCCTATTTCTTTCTAGTGACCACACAGTTTGTACATTTGAGTGTACATGTATATTTTGTGCTGCCTGCAAGCTGGTTTGCATGTGATATTGGTCATATTATTGCATGCTTGAATTTTTGGTACAATAATGTACATTGTTATTCTTCATGAGAATAAATAAGCATGAAGGTGTGGATGAAAAGAGATGTTCCAATTGATTTTGTATGGGTAATGCAAGGAAGAAATAAAGAGTATAAAGTAAAGTATTTCAGTTGCTTTACTATACATAAAAACTTACAGGTTTTTTTTTTTTTCATTGCTTTAAAGAGAATTGTGATGTATGTATATGTGTGTGTTTAATTTGGGTCAACATACTGATGTATGTAATGAAATGTCACTTTTATCCTATGAAGTGAAGACCATATCACAATGCAGTCATTAAAGTCCATTGTAAGCCTCGAGTAAAATCTATATATAAACAATTAATCTGACCCCTGCTTGATAAACTTTGCAGAGCCCTACAGTAACTCTGTCCAGCTGACTGACCATCCATCTATCAACTAACAACAGTAATTTCATTTCCACAAGATGCCTTTACTTGGGATATAATTCAGCAAAATTTGGTTTCGTTTGCAATTGTTGGGTATTGTTTTGATTTATTTTCAGCTTCCTAACTCTTGATTTAGAGACATTGCAGCCCCTGATTGCCCAACTTGGGTTTGTACCACATAGCTTGAACAACAATTGTTGGACTTCTACCAAATGTGGCATTGTGCATTTTATTTACAAGACCCTGAACTTTTTTGATTTCCAGCTTTCTATTAAATCATGTAGTGTTCTTGTAGTCCCTGACTGCCCATTCTTGTAACTATGGTTTCATTAACATAACTGTACTTTGGATCACTGGATTTACACCAAATTTGGCAAACTTCTTTATATTGATGAAACCTTGAAAAAGTTGGTTTTCTGCACTACATCAACAAAATTTAAGGCCCATGATTGCCCATCCTTCAAGCTCGTTTCTACAACATAACTTTACAAACATTTGTCTTTTTCCCAACCAAATCTGGCATGCAACTATATACTGACAACTGTTTCATTTGAATACATGGTACACAGGTATGGCACTTTTTATCTTTACTGATCATAGACCAGAAAAGCTTATGGGAGAGTCTGTTGTATCTGTTAGTGCAAGTTCATTATTGGTACTGCTCCTAAGCTACTTGCCATGAAAATGTACACACACATTCATCTCATGGTCTAACTGGTTTTAAATGAAAATGGTACCGCTTGGGCATCCAGAGGGGACATCTTGAAAATCTTGTCACTACTCCTGATTGGAAGGTCATACTGACATGGGGTTTTCACGAGAAGACTTATTATGCCTGGTTAGTCCCAAATGAAATGCTGCAAATATGCCATCTTAAAAATTTGTTATAACTGTTTCTCCTAAATGGATAGTCATAGCAACATGTTGTCTTGTTGGCATTAAATGACAACGGGGACTGATCTGATGTCCAATATGACTGTCAGTGGCGATCATGAAAATCTTGTTATTGTTAATCCTTCTGAATGGAAAGCTGTATTGTCATGGGGGTTTTCGCCATAAGATTTCTTAGCTGTGTAATTGGTCTTAAATGAAAATGCTGCTATCTGATATTCTATATGACTGCCGCTGGCTATCTTGAAAATCTTTATTACTACTTCTGACAAAATGTAATATTGCTATAGAGTTTTCACTAGAAAACATATCTAGTTCATCCTAAATGAAAATGGCACAATCTGATGGCCAATATGGCTGCCACAGTGGCCATCTTTAAAATCTTGTATTGTTATCTTCCTGAATCAAAAGTAATATCATCATGGTGTTTTACCTGAAGACTTCTTATTATGTATAACTGGTCCTAAATCAAAATGGTGCAGATCTTATGTCCAATATAGCCACAACACTGGCCATCTTGAAAAATATTTGTATCACAACTCCTGAATGGATGGTCATATCAGCATCATGTTTTTACTTCTTATGATGTCTACTTGGTCCTAATGGTGCCATTCAGATATTCAATATGCCTACCATGTGGCCATCTTGAAAATCTTGTAATCACTATATTTTCAGAATTAATGGTTATATAGCATGGAGTTTGCACAGAAAGATTTCTAATGTCTAGTTGGTTGTAAATGAAAATGGTGCCAATCCAACTTCAAATTTGACTGCAACAATGGCCAGCTTGATAATATTATTATTTTTCCTGGATGGCTGGTCACATTGATGTTATGCTTCATCAAAAGACTTCTTATATTGTCTAGTTGGTACTAAATAGAAATGGTGCCAGTCTGATGTTGAATAGGGTGACAAAAGCATTCATCTTGACAAATCTTATTGTTGTTTCTCCAGAACAAAAAGTCATATCAACATGGGGTTTCCACCAGAAGACTTCTTATGATGCCTCTTTGGTTCTAAATGAAAATGGGCCCCAGGTGGCAGAGTGGTCTAACGTGTTTGCCTTTTCTGATAATGACACCTCACCTCATTCTGCGTGGGTTCAAGTCTTGGGCTCAGCCACTGTGGGTATGCATGAAAGCTTGCTAGTAGTTTCCTGTGGGATCGTGATTTTTCCTGGGTTCTTTCCTCCCCACCCCCAAGAGAGACTAGCCATCATGTATGGCCTATCATGAGCTGAAAAACAGTGCCAAGTTGATGCCAACATGTCCACCACAGCAGCTAATTTGAAAACCTTGTTATCGATGCAAATTTTGAAAGATGTTTCAGCACTTTGCAGATGAAAGGAAGAACTGGTCTTATCTTGAATCCCTGGAGTCATCTAGTACAGTGCAAATCCCTTCAGGGGACTCCTGTTTAAGAACATGTGCCAGGGTAATCTGATGACTCAAGGAGTTCATATGAAAGAATGATACAAAGTTTTAAATTGCAGCTATGGGTAACTAATCCACATTAAAAGGGCTTTTCCTGGGTCCAAAGTATATCTTACTGAAAAGCCCTGAGGAGAGCTTGAATGAGTTTGATTTTCAACATTTCTTAATATCGTTTATGTGAGTGAAGGCCCCTTGTTTGCCCAGTCTCCTAAGTTTGTTTCTCAACATAACCTTACATGATTCTTAAATATCAACTAATTTAGTTTGAAGCTTAACAGTTATGGTATCTGAAATGATTAAATATTGCATTATTTAGAAGAGTTATGGCCCCTGATTGTCCTCATATATTTGTTTGTGTTGCATAACTTTCCATAGGATTTTCAGATTTTGGCCAGAATTTTGTGTGCATTTTAAAATTGATGAGCTGCCAGATTAGTTTAATTTTCAGATGTCTCTCAGAGTTGTAAATGGTTACAATGTCATTAATAAGAACAGTGATCAATCATTTTTTCCAACTACATGTAGTTTTTTTTTTACAACAGGTTCAAGCAAGCAAAATTTATTTGCAGCTGTAAATATTTCATTCATGTCAGCATTTAACATCATTATTTTGTATTGTTATTATCCATTCACTAACTATTGCCCATCCTAGGATGGGAGTGATGATAAAAAGTTTCAAGATATAAACTTTATTTTAAAAAATTGGGACGAGCAAGTTAAAAACATAATTTGAACATAATACAAAAAAATAGTTTTAAAAAACTGCAATACTGCTGTGAGTTTCAAACGTGAGTCAAATGTTGGTGTTTATTTATACAAGATGTTACATACTTCCCCACTGCTTTCCACAAGGCTGATCTATTTAAGGATTTGAAGAACAAACTGAGAGCAAAGCCATTTGTGGCATCCATGACTGACAGCTTTAGTTTTGCATAGTTTATTGAATGTTACTGAAAAATCTGATTTGAAAAATTGCTGGGCATTAATGCTGTCAACAAATCAAAATAGTCCACACAAATATTTCAGTACAAATGAATATACTTCAACCAAAATAAGAAATGAAAAGTGTATACAAACTTAATTCAGATCTAAATCACAACATAATCTTATGACTTTAAAAACAGATTTTTCATTTTCACATGTAAATTAAAAACCCTCCTGTCAATTACAAACTCAGACTGACTGCAACCTTAGTGACACTGTACATGCAATGGTTGCACTGTCCCCAGTAAAGTTGTCATGGAGGTAAAATAACTGGTACTTCATGTTTAGTTGAAGAATTATGATTTCTGTAAGTAATGTTGTATTACCATTATTTGAACAAATTCCTTGTGGTGTGAGTACAAAATCACTAACTTCAAACTTCATTTGCTTACTATAAAAATAACGTGACCTTGTACAAGTGCTAAATGCCTTTCAAGTGGTAGTTCTATTGATTTCTCCAATTCTCTCTATGCAAATTGAAACTGGATGTTCACTTGGTTAATAGCCCCCCACAAAGTGTTTTACAAGCAAGAAATACTAGCTGCAAAGTGCAACAAGCCAGCCCATATCAATACATTTCCATTGTTTCTACTGGAACATTGTTACAGTATTGTTCCCAAATTTGGTATACTAGTGCATCAGGTAAAAATTTGCTATAAAATCTACAGTTCTTGATTTTGATGATTCCTGTCATTATTATCCCCCATATTTTTAAAACAATGAAACATATCTTATAATTCAAAGACTTTAGTGGAAACACCATGATTTTCAATGCATTCATTGCATCAGCCATATCTGAGGTCAGATCAGTGCCATTTTCATTGACTTCCAACTTAACTTCATAAGAAGTCTTACAGTGAAATAATGACTTGGCTTTCCTTTCAGGATGAATAGCAGTAGCAAGATTTTTAAGATGGCTGCTGTGGTGGCCATATTGGATGTAACATTAGTACCATTTCATTTAATACTAAGTAGATGTTATAAAAGTCTTTTAGTGAATATCCCATGTTGATACGACCATTCAGGTGGAGAGGCAAAACTCGGACTTTAAAGCTGGATGTTGTAATGGCCATATTGGATGTCTGAGCAGCACCATTTTCATTTTGAACAAACTAGACATTATAAGAAGTCTTCTGGTGAAAACCCCATGCTGATGTCTGCCAGGGTGGTCATATTGAACATCAGGCACCATTTTCATTTAGGATCAACTAGACATCATATAGCCATTCACTGAAGACCATGTTGATATGACAAACCTTCCAGTAGAAGTAGTGATAACAGGACTTTTACGCTGGCTTCTAGGATGGCCATATTGATGTGCAAGTGAGGCCATTTTCTTTCAGGACAAGATGGAACTCATAAGAAGTCTTTTGGTGAAACCCCATCGCGATACAAGTTTATGTTTGGGAGGAATAGAAATAATAAGATTCTCAAGATGGCTGCTGTGACAGCCATATTGGACACAGATTGGCACCATTTTCATTTCGAATGAAATGGACCTTGGGATGAGTCTGTGTGTAAAGTTTCTTGGCAATCTTCCATTTAGTTTAGCAGGAGTAGCAATAACAAACTAAAGAAGGGATGAATGTTGGGCAACAGACAACAGGCCACCCTATATGTTCTTCTGGCCTGGATATTATAAATTATGCAAAGCAGCTTGTACAAAATTAGCACAAAAGAGAACGATATTTACTTTTCATCTGGTTATATAAAACCTTGTTTCCCAAAAGAAATATAATGAGTTCTCATCAGAAAATGAATACAGTAAAACCTGTTATGAGAGACCGCCCCTTCTGCCAACAAAAAGCGGTCTCTCAAGACAGGTGGTCTTTCATAGTAGGTTTGTACAAAAATACCAGTTTCCAAGGTCCAGTTTCAGAACAATTTCAAGAAAAATAACCACAATCACTGTACATATATTCTATTCTTTATTAATAGTTGTTGCTAAAATATTGTATGCATTCATCTAAAAACAAAATTATATTGTAAAAAAGATATACTTCTATCATTAAACATGAAATCACATTTACATTTGAAGATCACATTTTAGCATATGACATCATTTCTGAATTACTCGTTTTGCTTTATAACAACCTAAATTTGTTTTACCGACGTTTAAACTGCATTTTTGCGAGTGGTCTGCACTTTTTCACTTCTTTCGGTTACAATAATTATTTTCTCCAGCCTTAAAATTTGTCTCTTTTTAGTTGGAGGTTCGTCCATTGTTATTAAAATTCTAGGTGATAACATTATTAGTGCTCAGTTGTAACATCGAACGTAAAGACGGTGGCTGTGGGAAAATATGAAAAATCTATACATGTGCATTTCATATCTAACAATTAATGAAATAAAAAGAAACAATTATCTCATCCAGAAATAGGACCATTTACTCAGTGACAAAAGTCAACAGCTTCATTCAAAGATAACATACAGGGATTAACTCTATAAGCAAAGTGTGTAACCCGGTCGCACCAACTTGAATAGACGACAGCTTTGTGATTGGGATGTCATCACTTAAAAAGGGGGGGGGGAACAAACATCACAAGTCTTGAGCACTATCAATCGAATCCCGCAAATGATTCTCTCTTGCTGGTTTAATAGACAATGACCTTATTCACCCCCGGCAATACCGATTAACTCGAGACAAACAAAATACGCAACCACTACGTCAACTTTGACACTTCAGCGGCATTTCATGGCATGTACATTAGCCTGGTTTACGGACTGTAGCATCTATCACCGGTAGCAACAATCCTTTTTTAAATATTCTTTTGATATTTGTTTTTGATCAGAACAATCGATACTAATCAAGCGGTCATTGTAATAATTGATTACATAAAGCTCACTGGTGTCTGTAAGTTCTCGCGATACAGTTGTCATAAGGATGCCAGGTGCTAAAAAGGCCGGGAAGCAGGTTAATTACGGGAATAATTAGTCTGGTTCCCTGCTTTGTATGCTTTCTGATTTCCTCACCCCTGTACGAATAACGGAGAACAACACATGGAGCACATGAAGCAGGGAACCAGACTAGGAAATAATCTCCATATACTTTAGTCTGGTTTACGACAGAAACTATAAAACACTACAAGCCTAGAAAAAAAAAAAAATCAGAGATCAGTAGCCAGCCTCTTTTTTTTTAATTTTTTTTTTATATTTGGAACGGTACGAGCGGTCGTTCTTACAGGGATTAAACAAAGGTTGGTGGAGTTTATCCTTGTTTTTTTGCGATGCGGTCGTTCATAGCAGTGTTGAAATGCAAATTTTGCCAAGATATCACGGTCGCTGGTCGCGTTCAGCAGGTGGTCGCTCATAGCAGAGCGTTTATATAATAAAATCAATCCGTGCATTACAATTGTGGTCGTACATGACAGGAGGTCGCTCAAGACAGGTTTTACTGTATAACTAAGAAGCAAATCATTTGTACATAAAAATTCCACTATAATCACAGATTTTTTTTGGCAAATTTTCAGTCTTTACCATTCTGACAAGAAAAAATATATCACTGTCTTTACTGACCAAGGTTATATTCATTAGAATGAATAAACATGTTTTTGAAACAACATGTTCAAGTTATCCAGCTGCTACAAAAGATCATTGCATTTGAAATAGTCTATCAAGAACAGAATTTAGTATGTCTAGTCGCAGCAGTAAAAAAAAAACAGCAAAAAAGCAAATTCAAGGAATAATATCTACTGACTTAATTCAGATGCTAAATAAAGAATATACAATTGTTTTCTAAATTCAGATGCTATGCAAGAATATATAGTTGTTTTCTAATGATTAAGACAATCTGGGTAACATACAAAATGTATAGCAGATTTGTAAATAGAATGCAATGACCTATCTAAAAAATGCTAGAAATCTAACATTTGGAAATTAATTTTTTCAATGTTCAGGTCAAAATACAAATATGGATCAAAATACAATGTATGACAAAACAAAAGATTTTGGTATGAAGATAAGTTTGCAGAAACCATAAATTTGGGCTGAGCTCTTGCTGATATGAAATTGCACACCTAATTTATTTAAAAAGAACAGAGGTTATTATATGATATTTGAAGTGAATCTGAGGTAACAACTGTAGCAAATGAAGATTCAGGATGCATATTTTTCATGTTATACAAGACATCAGTATAAAGCTACAAGGGAATAAAGTGAAGAACTAAGTCTGTCAGATGAAAAAACAATAACTGAAGAATGGACTGAGAAGCCTAAAGTTAATCAAACCAAAACTTTCCTATCCTGCCATCCTCTGAAGACTGACCATAAAGTTTGTTCTAATGATCATCAAACTGCAGTTAACTGGTCACCTCTAAACTAAAAAATCCAAAAAGTTTAGTCGCAAAGTTGTCATGTGTTTCACTGTGTTTCCCTTGTTTTTAAAAGGTGGAAGACAGTTGCCAAGAAATAATGAATGGCCCTGCAGTACATCTTAAAGTACATATATCAACATAAAGAAAGTCTTTATTTCTTTCAAGATTGCTAATAAAAAATTAAAAGTTTGATATACATACTGAAATAAAACTATGGATTAACTCTGACCTAGAGTCATCAATTTATGCTTTAATTCTTGAGTGGCAGCACTAATTTATTGGTGGTAAGGTTAAAGGGGGACATTGTCGATGTAAAATAATGTACACAAGTTAAATGCAATCTATCATGGATATGATATCAACCTACATCATCATCCCTTGACAAATGTAACACTGTGAATAAAACGGAATTTGGTTTAGAGTTGGATCCAGAAAATATCCCCAATTCTGGCTCTACTGGTCATAGACCAGAAGTGCTTGTGAGATGATCATCTGTTCTCCTTCATGTTTGCACAAGTTATCACTACTCCTAAACTACTTGGAGGATTTCCATTCAACTTCACACACACACAGACACACACAAACACACACACACACATTGTCTAGTTGGTTCTTAATGAAAATTATGCTGCTTGGATATCCAATGTGGCTATCAAGAAAAGTTATCGCTATTCTTGAACAGTTGTTCCTAAATGAAAATGGTACTAACCTGATCTTCAATATGGTCACCATGGTAACCGTCTTGAAAATCTAGTTAACAGTACTCCTGAACAGGAAATCAGATCAGCATGGGATTTTCACTGAAAGACTTATTATGATGTCCATTTGGTTGTCAATTAAAATAGTGTCAATATGATTTTCAATACGGCCACCACAACAGCCATCACAAAAATCTTGCTATTGCTACTTCTCCAAGATGGACAGTCCTATCAGCATTGCACTTTAACCAAAATACTTCTTGTGATATCTAGTTGGACCTAATTGGAAAAGGTACCAATCTGCTATCCAATATTGCAGCCTTGGCACATGTCTTGAAATTCTTGTTGTTGTTAATTCTCCAATAAGGAAAGTCATATCAGCATGGGGTTTTCACCAGAACACTTCTTATGATGTCTTGTTGGTTCTCAATGAAAATGGTGCCCATCTAATGTCCAATATATCCAGCTATTCTAAAAATCTTGTTATTGCTGAAGAATGTCAGAAATGGAGTCAACACTTGGCAGTTACAAGGAAGAAATGGATTTATCTGGAATTCCTGGAAATTTATTTTTGGCCAATACAGCATCAGTCCCTTTCAGGAGGGTTCTGTTAAGGTCTGGATTTTAGTTTTCCTCTCTGAAGATCAAAACAGTTATCTTAATTTAAAGTAGTATACAGAAAGGTTCAGCTTTACAGAGATTGGGATAATTCTGACATCTGTCCAATAAAACATGCAAAGAGGTTGAAATTTTGGACTACAAAGAATTATAAAGGAATAGTCTCTCAAAGGGACTTTGCTCTACTGGCCAAAAAGAATCTCTACAAATCCAAGATGAGACTTTATTCTTTTTAACTGCTGAGTGCTGAAACAATCTTGCAGCCTTCTGGTATAAAAAAACCTGCATCATTTTCATTCAGGAACAATGAGACACAGTATGAAACCTCGGTGTCACTCTTGACAGTACTCTCTCACTGCATCAACATGTCATGAACATATGCAAGGCTGCATATCTTGAGCTGAGATGAATCAGCTCCATTCGCAAGTATCTTTCAGTTGATGCCACTAAAACACTTGTGTGTTCCTTAGTACTTTCAAGACTGGACTATTGTAACTCAATTCTGTCTGGTTCGTCTCAATATCTACTTCAGAAACTTCAAAAAGTTCAAAATACAGCTGCTCAGATCATCCTTAGAGTACCACGATCAGAGCACGCCTCTCCCCTGCTCTGTACCCTACACTGGCTATCCATACGATCCAGAATTAAACACAAAATTTGTTCTCTGTGCTACGTTTCACTGACAGGCTCCAGTCCAACATACCTATCTGACCTCACCCATGTGTACACACCTGCAAGATGCTTACACTCCTCTTCTGACACTCGTATTCTCATTATTCCCACTATGAAGATGAAATCATATGGACAACGCTCTTTTGCATACCAGGGCCCAGCAACGTGGAACGAATTGCCCACTGCACTTAGACACAAAGACACAGTGATCTCATTCAAGAGCGCTCTTAAAACTCACCTATTTCAACTGCAAGAACAGACTTAAAGACCTAATAATGTATCCTTGCCTTAAATATTTACAGCTTTTTTTCTGTTTCTACTTTCGTGGTGTTTGTTTTTATTTTTGTAATCATATCATTATATATGAGTTTTTTTTAAGTGTTGTCAAATGTTGTAAAGCGCTTAGAGCTTCTTAAGATTAGGCGCTATACAAAGTCCTCATTATTATTATTATTATTATAAGACGTCTTTTGTAGAAAATCCCATGTCAATATGAAGATCATTCAGAACCTGTAGCAAAAGCAAGATTTCCCAGAAAGCCACCATGCTGACCACACTGTAGGATAGATCTGCACCATTTTCCTTCAGGACCAACTATACATGATATAAAGTTTTCTAATGAAAACCCCCTGTTAATGCAATCATTCATTCAGAAGTAGTGACAAGACTCAAAATGGCCACTATAGCAGCCATATTGGATGTCAGATTGGTTCCACATTCGTTTAAGACCAACTAGAACTCTTTTAGTGAAACAGAGTCATGCTAGCTCAGTTGGCAGAACAGCAGACCCATAATCCAGGGGTATCATTTTAATGTAGGATCAACTAAACATTATAAAAAGCCTTTAGACAAATCCCTATGTTCATACAACCATCTGTTCAAGTGGAGTGAATATACAAGACTTTCAAGATGGCCACTATGATACCTGTATTGTATGTCAGATCAGCACTATTTTCACTTAGGACATGCCACACATCACAAAAAGTGTTTTAGTGAAACCCCATGTCAAGACGACTATTCATTCAGAAGTAGTAATGATAACAAGATTTTCCAGATGCTGTCATGATGACCATATTGGATGGCTGAGTGGCACCAGTTTCATTTAGTACCAGATATACCTTGGAATGAATTTTTTTGTAAGAATGAATTTATTTGTAAAGTTGCATGCCAATCCTCCTGGTAGAAAAAACAAACCTGTGCTAATGGATGAAAGGCTATCATATAAAGAGATAAAATAAACAGACTTAAGAGTTTTCATTTTTTTCTATTTTCATATTAGATGCCAATACTGATTTGAATGAATTCAATTGCATGTATTTTTGTTTGCACATAATGCCATTGTGATTTGAATACCTTTTCACTATCTTGCATGTAATGTCAATGTTGCCCATACAGCCCTAACTTAAACTTTTGTATAGTTGCCTCCTGAAAAGCCTATTACATAATGTGTAACTATGGTACAAAGAAAAACACTTTTTGCAGTCTTATTTTACCTATCTGGAGTTTTTTTTAAATTACGCCATTCTGTGTAAGTTCTCAGAGAACCTAACAAATGCCAATAAAACAATGAAATGTAAGTTCTAGTGAGAAATGTGCAATCCCACAAAGCATATATAATGTAATAAAACTGCATAAAAAATAAGATCTATAGTTCTAAGTAAAGGATTCCTCACAAAATCTCAAGTGGTGTTCTAAATTTAGAAGACTTGCATCCTTTACTTAAATGAAACAACTATCAAACTAAAATGTAACTTCAAAATTTGTCTCCTGTCATGGTGTATCTACAAACTTTGTCCCCCATCATGATGTAACCACAAACTTGGTCTCCTATCATGATGTCACTATGATCTTTGTCTCCTCCTCTCATTATTACAAACTTTGTCTCCTATCATGGTTTAACCTATGGAATGTTCCACTTTAGGCAGTCACAGTCTGCCTCTCAACCAACTTTCTGAATAGTCCCCCTTCTATTGTCATCAACTTGTTATAGCTCCCGATCTCTGCTATCCTCCCATTGTCCAGTACTGCTATCTGGTCAGCTGATTTAATGGTGGACAGACGGTGAGCTATCGTTATCACAGTTCTTCCTACCATCAACCTCTCCAAAGCTTCTTGTACTAAGTATTCACTCTCTGCATCTAAGGCACTGAAGTAAATATTTAAAAATATTAAAATATTTTCTAATGATGAATTCTGAGACAAACCATGTCTAAGTGTAAAGTGCACCATGACATGAATATGTTTTTCAAGAATTTCGGACAGTCTTAAAACTGATCACCTGCATGACAACAACACTGCTGTCTGTGCCATAAAATTTATCTAAGTTGGTCTGAAACACAGTTTCATTCTTAAAAAATTTAAATATCCCTAATGTATGTCTTTGTTTATTTTATTTTCTGGAACTCAGATAAACAATAGTGGTCATTTAATTAAAAAAGTGCAACAAATGCACCATGTAGGAAAAGAATGACAATCACACATTATTCATAAGGCGCTCAGTAATGAAGTTATGATAACAGCACCTCATTCCTAATCAGAACTTTAGAATCTCAGGTTGCTGGTTCATTGCAACTTGTGTATAGTGGATACAGCATCATCTATTCCCCCCCAAATGCTACATGTAACAGTACAACCTGTGTATAGTGGATAGAGCAGGGTCTATTCCCCCTGAATACAACATGTAACACTGCTACTTGTGTAGAGAGGAGAGTGCACGGTCTATTCCCCCCTAAAATACAACAAACAACAGTGCAACTTGTGTACAGTGGATAGAGCAGGGTCTATTCCCCCACCACCACCAAATACAACAATATAATCCTTCATTACCTAATATAGGCCTTATAATTAATAAATATTGGAGTAACCTAAATCTATCAAATAAAAACAGCGTAAAAACACTAGAAAAATAAACCCACTTCTTGCTTATAGAAGACCCAAGAATTTGCAAGATTTTTTAATTAGAACTCAAGAGACAGAAAATAAAAAAAGATATTTTTCGCCATCTAAATGTAACAGACATCAGTACTCTCAATGTGCAAATATAAGAGAAAGTACTTATTTTAGTAGTGCCAATACAAAAGAAGTATTTTCTCTGCGTTATAACACTAACTGCATATCAACTGATATGATTTATTTGATAACGTGTCAAAAATGTAACATGCAATATGTTGCACAAATACTTCAACAAGTTTCTAAGAGAATGAATAATCCTCGCTTTCATATAAAAAATTATAGAGATCCTCAGTTCTCTTCTAATATTTCAATACATTTTAATACAAATAATCACTCTCGATTTTTCTTTTGTGCCAACAAATATTGTGCATGGAGACATGAATAGACTGATGAAAGTTATTGGATTCATAAGTTAGATACTTTGTATCATAATGACCTTAATACCAAGACACTACATAAAACTGTATAAAATGTTAATTAAAAAATTGATATGTTTTTTATCCTTTATAAAAATATAATTGTATGTATGACTGTCTCTATTTTATTATTTTACTAATGTTTACAAAATCACACCAAACAATCATCTGAATGTATTAAAAATTTGTATGATATTTTCAATCCCCACTTTTGTTCCTTTATTAAATTTCTCTTATATTTACAAAATTCCCGTTATCCTCAAATGAAAGGTCAAATTCACCAACACCAACACCACGACCAGTTTTCAGTTCCAAGGCAGAATATTTTGAGGCACTGGTCTCTTAGTAGCACAAGATAATGGATGTTAACATTCACCAAAAAATACTGTCCTATTTTGTATCTGACAAATCAAGGGGCTAAAGTTTTCAGATACTATATTTTCAATACATTTGGGACTGTTGTGTCCTATATCAGTGTCATCTTGTAACTGCTCTATTGACCTTTTCTTCTAAAAATAAAAATACACCTCTCCCTTGACAACTCGCACACATCGGGGTCCAAAAACACAGACCACACTATATCGAGGGCGCGAGTTACCGAGGGACCTCCAAAAAAACCGCTAGACATCCAGAAAACCGCATGGTTGGGGTTGGGGGGAGGGGGAACTGGGCTGTTTAATGGCTGAATCCTCGTTTTAGAATCGAGTCGAGAAAAATCGTCAATAAAGCGCTTTTTCTGATGAAGTTGTTCGTTATTATCTATATATCATATTTATTTTCAAAATGTCCAACATCTGAAAAATCGATAACATGACCGCAACTGGTTTCAACAACCAAACACGGTATGCGAAAACATTCGTGTATTACGTCACAGCTTTTTGTTTTGTTGATTAGTCTGGTTCCAGGAGTGTGTTGCATAATAGTATTTCACAAAACTAGGAGTCTACGAAGCAGGGAACCAGGCTAACTATTGATACACTACCGAACAAGATTCCCTTTTATCAAAAACTGGTAACATTTATTTCGTCAGACAATTGTCTACGTCGAAACTCAATTTTTGTATTTTTCAATTAGTAAAATATTCATGCCGTGATTTCATTGCAAAAGTAATAGTGAAACTTCTTATCATGCTTGAGGATATCTCTACATGCGAATTCAAGAATTTTCTGAAACTCGTTTTTCCCACAACAGGCCGTATCTGTGGGAAAAAAGCTCACTATTTTACGAAGTACTCATTTCGCTTGGCTGCCTTGCTATCTTTAATCACATTTATGATTGAGTAGGTAATTTTTAAGGTAGTTTACTTAGATATGTACACAATAAAATGTATCACAGTGTTCGATTGATCAACTGAAATAGTTACTCGACATATGACTGGTGCCGCTGGTTCTTAAGCATGCAGGATTTGTATGCCTTTTGACTTTTTTTCTCAATTCCGCCTGCTTTATTTGATTCACAAGATGTAAATACCATGATAATAGAAAAGGAGGCCCTCTTTTTATTTAGTGCAACAATACAACAGATGCTTCCGCTAGTCCGATATCAAAACACGGTGGGTACTTAATTAGGTTCTCAGCGAAACGTTCGCGGACATAGCTTTTACGGTAGATTGACACATTTTATGTTTAATTACAAGAGGACACATTGCATTTATGATGATTACACTTAAAAGGAACTAAAAGATAGAACTAGAACACAAATTTCAATTGATAAATTTTTTTTATTTAATTGGTATTTATTTATTAAAGTACTGTCTCCATTTGACGTGACATTTTCATTGATCGAAATGTCCCTGAATATTGTTAATTGCGGTTTACTAAGAATGTCGTTTGAAAAGAAAATGTAACAAAGTATATGACTTCTTATAAAAGTCATTATTTCATAATGTTGATTAAATTTCCAGGTCCTATCTACCGTTTTCGACGATAAAACGACCGGTATATAAATTTTCCGTTACCAATTTCGATCGCAATTTTCTTCAAGTTCAACCAATAGGGATCAATTTTTTTTTGTATTTTCTGGTTTAAAAATTGGGATCCACACTTGACCCCGCGTTATAAGCGGGTTCGCAAGTTATCGAGGGAGTGGTGTATCCAGTTTCCTTGATTCATATATTACTTGTAGTTGTTGTTATAGGGTTTAACGCCATTTTTCAGCACAAGATAGGCTATATATGGTGGCCAGTATAAATGGTGGAGGAAGAACCTGGGAAAACCACAGAAAGAACCACCGACTCACGAGAAGCTACCGGCAGGCTTTCTCACATACCCACATTGGCCGAGCCCGAGACCTGAACCCACACAGACAGAGGTGAGATGCCAGTGAGCGTTTTAGACCACTCGGGGCTGAATGTTTTCTTAATGTCATTGTTTTGAAATACTTTATCACAATCAAGTTATCATGGTTACATTGAAAAATATTAGATTTTTTTGGTTGAATAATTTTAAGAATGACATTGGAGTTACCTGGTAGCTTCATCCAAAAGTAAGATTTTTGGATCCTGAAATTAGAAAAAAATTTCTTTGACAAGTTAATTTCAGGCACATGTACAGATTTTCAACATTATATGAAATTTTCATCATCGTTGTGGACATGTGGATTATTTCCATAATCAAAATTATGTTTATTAAACAAACATTTCTTCTGAAAGTCTTCATTCAACAATGTTTCAGTTAAAATTGCTTTTTGTTCAAAAAAATCAAATTATTTAAGCTGATGAGTGAATTAAAAAAAAAAATACTATGAAATATATAGGGTAGAAAATCTAAATTTTTAATCATTCCATTTGTTTTACTTATTTATTTTCTTTTAAATTCAAATTTTCTTCCTAAACTATGGACTAGAGTCAGGACTCTTTGCAAAATCTGCATAGTCATCCTGTGATTTACATCACCTATTGAACAAATAAGTCCAGCAAACTGGCAATGGGGCTTGATAAGATATTTATGGAATACATTCTGCAGTGAAACATAATTTAACTACCAAAACTGCAGTTTAAATTGATGCTTGCAATTCATTTTACTCCTGATATTTAACAAGGTAATATTTCAATAAATAAAAAAAAATTTGTAATTGGCTTCTCTATTTTGTATCAGTATTCTATGTATTTGTTACATTTGATGAAATATATGCCGGGCTAAGCAAAATTTTCTTCCTTTACTTGTTCAGGTCAAGTGGTTTCAGAAAATTAATTTGTCCCACCTATCTTTTCACTTGTCCCAAAAATTTAAATCACTTGTCAATATTTGTTGAGATGTATGTACTTTAAGCCATAGAAAGGACAAAGAACTTAATTTTTCAAAAACCTATATATTATACATTTTGTTACATCAGGGTTTACGGTTTCCATTGTCTGCATATTTTATATGCACTATTTCTTGCTCCAACATAACAGCATCAGTACTTCCAGCAAAAATAGAAAGGAATTTACTGGAATTCAGACTTCCTTAACTTTGTCTCTCATGCTATGAATCTCTTTTAATAATTAGCACCAAATTCAACACTGTTCTCCTGGAGTGCATACAGCATTTCCATATCAGAAAATAGATTTTCATAATAGTCTAGGCTGCCAGCTGTTGCAAAGAGGGCTCTCAGTTAATTCATTTCAATCTTGTTCAGTTTTGAAAGAGTCTCTCCTAGTGGAGTGTCAGCAACTCTAACCTTAGAAATTTTCTGTACATGCTGTGTTGCACAAGCCTTGTTTGGTCCACAGCCATAATGACACTTGATCCTAAATTTTGAGACAACTGCAAAACATTTTTCCTTCTCAATCAATAAATTCAAGATAAGGATATCTAAGCAACCAAATGTGGCTGAAAATTTCTTTGTCTCGTAGTGTCATATTTAAAATTTTCTGCTGCCACAGAATCTGGCTTATATCTCTTTGGACAAATAGTTACCTCACACTCAGTGGCAGTCTTACATTTTACCATCCACTTTCACATGAATTTCCTTTTCCAAAGTTCCTTCTCTGATCTTCCTTATCAACTTCCTTGCAAAAATAATTTTAGTAAATTCATTTTATCCACATAATGATCATAACACACATTTTGTCCTTTAGATATGAACAGAGACAGCTGCTTAATTAGCATAATTCACAAAATGGTTTGTTTCAAATGCAATACCATACATGGAAGTTAATCTACTGTATAATCAGTTTAAGATTAAAGAATCATCATTGCAATTTAATCAGTTCATAAAGGGCACTGATACTAATGTTGGTCAAGTGCCTTTTATTAATTTGAATAGACTGACTCATTGGATTAGAAACAAAAGGTGTCATTCATGATGATCTGAACTGAGTAAACACAGTACAATAAAGCATTTTAAGCATAGCTAATTAATCACGCCCGATTTGTTTCATGCATTTTGACTTGCCAATAATTTGGTAGCTTAGCACAATATGCATTCCAGCTGTAAAATTACATGTGTACATACAATAGTTATCAAAGACCTCTGATACGTGTGATACAAAAAGGTAAATAAATACATGGAATGGGGTAACATCACACATTCAGTATGATGAACAGCCAGATAACAATTATGATTATGGCATGAAACTAAGCAATCATCCAACTTTAAAAAAAAAAAAAAAAGAATAAAAGCACTTATCCAGGACTAGCAACTTGGAAAATTGTACTTCCCCAACTCTGAAATGAATAGTCTGGGACATGGGGCTATGGGATATGCTGAGACATGTGTTACATATGTGTAATCAAATTGTTTGTGAGTTAGTTTTAAAATTCTTTTTTATTTTATTTTTTTGTTTCATTACATTTTATTGTAATGAATATTTTCATCAGATTCGAAATTCTTTTTTTCGTAATTCGATATTTTCTTTTAGTAAAATATTATTTATCTAAGACGTAAAACGTGTTACATGAGAATTATTTTTAGTTAACCTAGTTCGTCTTGGGATGGGAAGAATGTAAACAGGCCGTTAAAATGATTTGTCAGTATCCAGGCCATACTTTCCTTGCGTGATCACCATGTATAAACAATGTTTATTTATTATTGGTTCTTAAGTGGGGCTACACTGGTGTACGTGATAGATTTCTTGTAGTAAGAGACCACGTGACCCATCTCGCGAGACTTGAAATGATGTTTTTGGGGTTTAAATATGCATTCTTAATATTCTTCTGGCAGAGTCTTTTTAACATCTTGAAGGAACAAGATGTTATTTTTATTTGTTGCCAGATTGTTTGTTTTTCATCTGATTTTTGGATTTAATAATTTATTCTCCTAGAAACTCAACAAGTTGACTTTCTTATAAAAAATTCTGAAAGATATTCATGGAAATTTATTCTGGAATTATTCGGAAACAAAGACTGTGATTCAATTGAGGAATTGTTGATATTCGTACACTGGACCACATCTGACGTCATCGCTTTCCATATTTGTATGTCGTCGAGATTCGAACCTGGATTCTAATAGAACTATTTAGTGATAGGACTTGTGTTTTCATTCTCTGGATCAAATTTTGGATTATATTCACAAACTGTAAGTCCTATTTACCAATTTTTACATTGTTTTCTAGGGAAATAAATTATTTTGTTAAAACATACAAAGCTTTTTGACTTAACTCTTTTCTTCTGTTACATTTGTATGAGCCTACACATAACACATGATATGTCTAAGACTGGAGTCTTTAAAGAAATATTATATTGAAATATTGCTTTCTCAAATGGCAATGATTGTCATTGCTTGAATTTTTCTCTCTCATTCTTCACATTTTTCCAAGGTTAAAAATCCACTCTGAAGCAACATTTAAAATGAAAACCTTTTGGCAAAGGGATAGTGTGAATTCACTTTACCATATATACTCACATATAATTCAGATTCAACTTCAAACAATTGAGACAATGATCTGCATAATGTGCTGGCAGATCAAGGTCTATGATGTTTATTGTATTAATTACTCCTAACAAACTGCACAGACCCAGATCCACTAGTGCATTATGGGATGGCAGATCTAAGTATGCAGTTTGCAACTTCAATTTATATGCTAGTGGATATGGTGATTTGTAGACAACTAATATTTTCAAATTTTGTGTTTGCCAAAACTATGAATTTGCATACATAATATTAAAATGCCTTTCCCAAAAATTGCCATTTCTTTGAAATATAAGCACCATCAAGAACTTTTTTTTTACGAAACCACACAAGCTGATTCCCATGAAAAAAATGAATTTAAAGTATACTGCTACGCTAATAATTAACAATAATAATGAACCAACAAATGTTTTTGACCATGACATGAAAATTCCAGTTTATTTACGTTCCATTACAATTAATTACTTCAAAGCTGTTTATGGTTTGATTAAATTATTATTATTAGCTGATCATATAAATTTTATTTCATTGCATATTATCCTGTTTCAAATTGTTTGATTCAAAATGTAGATCATGCTTTTAAAACTTTGCAGTTTGTATGAAAGTAATGTATTTGTTTGCAAGTAGTTGTATGGAGTTGTTAAATTTCATTACCTTTAATAAGGCCCTAGCAATTGCAATCCTCTGCCTCTGGCCTCCTGCAAAACATTAATATTTATTCTTGATGCTAAATATGAAAATGATACCAACTTGATCCATTTAAAGATGATGTAAGCTCATACCTGCCAGATCATGATGTGTCTCATGAAAAATAAGGGAAAAAAAACCTGGACACCATCATGCTTATTAAACATGATGTCAAATAAATCTAATGAAATGAGAAAATAAAGAAATTTCTTCACACTGGAATATGCACCTCTAAACCTGTAGACTGTATAAACAGTAAGCATTAATGATTCACATAGATTCTTGCTTAATTCTCTATGGAAAATATCACCACTGGGCAATTTATATAGTTAAATGTCACACTGATAATTAATAGGTAAAGGCAGCTGGAGATAAACAAACCTCATTCCACAGATTATATAAATGAGTGACAACGGTTAGGGGATTTTGAGTTTTCTAGTTCTTTCAGCATTGCTGTGGAAGAGCCCATTAGGCTAATCTGCAAAGGTAAAGTACAAGTGGAACAACCCAAATCATTTGAAGTTAGGTAAATCAGAGATGGGTGTTGAAGGAACAAATGTTATTACACTTTCTTGGTTGAATGAAAATGTTTAAGCCATCTTTATTGATGATTACCTTGGGTTTTCTTCACTTCCTTAATTTCTGTGAACATGTTTCTATTTACACACACACACACACACACACACACACACACACACACACACACACACACACACACACACACACACACACACACACACACACACACACACAGTGAAGGTGCATGTATGTGTGTGTGTGTGGTGATATATGAATGTTTAGTCTTCAATTTGTTCCGAAATGAAAATGTTTATGGACAGACAGATGGATTATGGATAGACAGAGCAATAATAATGCCCCCCACCCCCCCATTTTACATACCTGGGGGATAAAAACTTAATTTTGTATCTTTGAAAATTGTCAACATTAGGTTTATCTTTATTATTGCTAGTAAGCATCAATACTGGTTGGGCTAGTTTTAAACTTTCCATTTCTTTCCATTCATTTAACACACCAGCCAGTGTTATACACACTGTATAATGTAGATGTAGATTTAATGCCACCTTTAAAGTGAACCTTTTAAAAATCTTAAATTTTAATTTAAAAAGATCTCTGAAATATGATGAGCAAATTATAGTGCATTCAAGTACTTTAAATGCATCTAAAAGAATTACATGACATCATTCATAACCAGTGTGTTTTTATTGTGACCATGAGGAACTTATGGAAAAGATAAGGATAGGAAGATTTCAGCAGTGTAGAAAAGTAAGGAGCAAATGATTGAATTTACTGATAGTAGATAGTTTCCGAAGAGAATGCCTTTTTCATCCCTTTTGTTGAAAACCCATGCCACTGTGGCAACCTTTTCCTTCTTCCTATCTTAAATTCCAGTACAAACAGAAATGAAGCAAAGACAACATATATTTACAATAGGTCCTAACATTGATCTAGGTGCTTCAAATGGCCTGACATGTGAGAATTTCATGTCATGTCAGAATTTCATGACATGTGAGAATTTCGTGTCATCTGTATTCAAAAATGGAACTGCATGTGCTGCTTGAGTACCTGTCTTTTTTATATAAAAAAAAATCCTTTGCAAAACTAGTAAAGTTTATTTTTATTTATCTGATGAAGTCCACTACACTAAAATTCAACAGATAAACACAAAATCAGATAAATAGATTTTACATAAAGACAGTTTATTGTTAAACACTTTGTTTATCTATTGCTAATCAGGCTAAATTAGACAAGATGTTACCACAACACTCCTTGACCATTGTATGTCACGCATGTCAGGTATTCATTATCATGACCTCATGGTATATCAAAGTGACTTACCTGACTTATATATATATATATATATATATATATATATATATATATATATATATATATATATATATATATATACACATATACACAGGGGCCTTCTGGACAGAACAGGGAGAAGTGAGAGCTTAACAGGGAGAAGTGAGATCAAAGCAAGAAATGCAATGTGTGTGTGTGTGTGTGTGTGTGTGTGTGTGTGTGTGTGTTTTCATTCTCCTACTTGAATTATGCCGTCTATTTCTCAGTATACATATCTGCAAATAACATTAGTTTTAAGCAATAATTTTAAGTAAAACATTTTCCAAGTTGCATGTGCATTATGAACACAGTTGGTACATGTATAAATATTATCATATTCATATGCAGTGTATTTTGGACATATGATTTTAAAAGAGAACATAAAAGCTATACATTGTAATTAATTTTACTTGAGTAACTAGATTACAGTATTGTAATCACAATTTAGTAAAAATGATAATCAATTTCCCTTAAACCATGATTTTTCTTTAACTTTATAAAAGTACACAAAAAATGGGCAGTTGAAAAGATTTCTAACTTGTTTGGAACAACCCCTGTAACTTGGACATGAGAGCAAATGCACACATGTCTACATACCATATTGTTCATCCAAATTTCTTTGTTGCTCATAAATCATTATGTTAACTGTCCATAGTCAACACAATGAAGCATTAAAGTGATGTGAAGATTAAAGTGATTCATATGAATGAACTAAATCCTTCTTTCCAACCAAATCAAAACAGCCAACATGTTAATGAATCTATTTTTAGAAGGAGGGGTTTTCTGAATGTAACCGCTCGCTTTCTAGCTTCATTATAAAAGTCCACTGACAGGATTGCAAATTTATGGTTTTATTACTTGTCTATGTACATATATTAACATCAAACATTTGTTAAATAGTATTTGCTTCTCTGCTTTCTATCCTGTATTTTCACAAAACTGAATGAAGACAGAAAACAACTTTGATCTTTCAGTGTTCTCAAATTCCACAACACAGAATTGTCTCATACAGTTTTTGATCTACATAACTGCAGTTTTACGCAAAATTTTCAATAACATAATATTTACACTTTGCTTTCTATGAACTGAATATTTTCCATAATATATTTGCCTGATGGTTTTCAAAAACAGACAATCAAATAAAGTGGTACTTCCCAGACATAGTGATGTCTACCATTCTTTCCCCAAGACAGGTTCACTTACAGTTTCAAACTGATTTTAGGAAGAAATAATGCACATAAATAATGTGGCCTGTGTTTATGACTCCATAATAATGCTCATCCATAGCCATTGTGAAGATTTTTTAAAATCTCTGTATAAGATTGAAAACTTCTGAGTATGTCACTGAGTGAATCTGGCTTTTAGAATACTGCTTTGCCAGCCTCTGTCAGCAAAGCATCAAAGCGAGGCTACATGCCTGGCTAATAAAGCCTAAATACTTAACTAAAAAACAATCAAACAATGTTCTATCGATGATATATACAAATGAATAGCATCAATCACTGTTAGATAATAAGCAGATAAACAGTTTTTCTTAGTGGTACTTAGCCTATTTGTCAGCTCTAATCTGTGTCGGTGTGCGAGTCAAGTAGTGTTTTAACCTCACATGCCCTTGGGACATTATCTAGGTCAATGTTTCCCAAAACAGTACTTGACAGCCATAATTAACTAGTGTATATCAGGAAATTAACTGGTAAAATATTTTTCAAGTATGAACTGAGTTTTGTTTTGGGGTTTATGGGCATTGGGGTGGGTGGTGTGGTGGGTTAAGTGTGAAATGGAAATTTGTGATCAAAATTTGTTTTGGCATGCAGAGTTGAGGTGTTGCTAGGAAAAAATGAAGATGTTTAAGAAAAAAACATTTGGAAATAAAAACATATGTCAGTCTTGAGGGGATTCTGGTACAGGGAGGTTTCAGTTTTCAGGAGTTTCATTATATATATATAGAATATATGTATAGTATGTACGCTGTATCAATGATATACCACGAGATGTATAAATTTTTCATTGAAAGGAAACGAAGCTTGATGAGTTTCCTTTTAATGAAAAATTTATACAATGAGTGGTATATCATTGATACAGCATACATACTGTACATATATTTTATTTATATCACATACAAATACATATATTTGACCTTTGAACGGAGTTCAGATTTACTACAGGCAACCGTGTATTGACCTAGTGAATGAACTCCTCACATCCCCTAGTGTGTCCGCTACAAAATGTAGTTCTCTGCTGTAGTGGCTATTTACAATCACCTCTGCATATTGATAAGTTGATTGTTTTCTTTTCTTGGTTTCTATTTTTCTCCACATTGATTAAATCAATATAATACACACTTATGATTTAAACATGAAGATGGTTGTAATGATAAAAGTAGAGCAGTAGCAACACATGGATAGCTACACCATTCAAATACCGGCGCATGGCAATTAATGTGGAATAGAAACTAAGCCTACTGACGAACCAACAAGAGGTAATTAAAATATTTTAATATATTTACAGTCGATCTAAGTCATTATTCTGCTTTAGCAACAGTACAACCGACCCACAAACTCTCTCTCTCTCTCTCTCTCTCTCTCTCGTCGGTTTGACTTTAAAACTCTTGTCTCTGTCTGTCTGTCTGTCTCTCATGCTTTGGTCGGTTTGACTTAACTTTTACCATCATTCATAAGTCCAGAGATATTGTCAGAAAATCCTCTACGTTCGCCATTTCATAGATTTTAGCCCATATCCTGCTACGATGGTCAAGAGAGAGAGAGACAGAGAGAGAGAGAGAGAGCTTTGGACATTTTCATATTTAAATAATAATAATAATCGAATTTTTAGAACATTATGGTATGTTTAAGAAAAAAAAAAAAAAAAAAAATAATCATAACATTAAATATATCATAGTATGTGTACCACGTA